>MU226605.1:44349-109328 GCA_018584345.1 Thuja plicata
TTTAAAGACTTACTTCTTGTTCTTGTACCAGCTTTCTTATCTCCTATGATCTAGTCCTCTAGATGGTTCCTTCTTACATATCTTGCAAGTATAGGTATAGCTCTTTGTGTATCAGCTTGATCTTCATGACCTTGTAAATTATCTTGATCATTATCTTGACCGTCGGTAACAACATTCTGACCGTCGGTTGCAACATTATGTTGTTCTGGAATTAAGCATTGTTGCTTGGGTAGAGTTATGGGTTCTTCAGAATACACAAACTTGTTGTAGTCTTTTGGTTCTTTTGTGCTTTCCAGCTCATTCATTTCTGCAAATTCATCAATCTTTACATTTTCACTTTCACCTATTTTGTTAGAGGCCTTGATTAGACATTTAAAATCTTTTCTCTTGGTAGAATACCCTAGAAAAATACCTTCATCACTTTTGGCGTCAAGCTTTCCATTTCTATCATCATTTAAGACATAACATTGACTACCAAAGATCTTGAAGTAACTTACATTGGGTGTTTTACCATACCATAGCTCATAAGGAGTCTTCTTTGTGTCCTTCAATTATACTCTGTTAAGTGTATAAAAAGTAGTGCTGACAGCTTCTCTCCAGAATATTTGGGTGATTTCCTTCTCTATCATCAATGTTCTTGCACAATCAACTGTTGATTTTTTCCTTCTCTCAGCAATCCCATTTTGATGTGGTGTCCTTGGTACAGAAACCTGTCTTTTTATACCATGCTCATTACAGAAACTAAGGAATTTATCTGATATAAATTCTCCTCCTCTATCTGATCTCAAACATTTCAAATCCTTACCACTTTGTTTTTCTACCATGGCCTTATACCATTTAAACATCTTGAATGCTTCAGATTTTTCTTTTAGAAACATGACTGTCATCATTCTAGAGTAATCATCAACAAAGAGAATAAAATATCTATCTCCATAATAACTCTTTGTCCTCATAGTTCCACATAAATCAGTATGGTTTAATTGTAGAATATCATCAGATGTATGGGTTTTACTTTTGAAACTAGACTTTGTCATTTTACCTTTTTCACAATTTTTGCACATGATGTTGTCTGACTTTGTCATTGTTGGTAAGCCTTTTACACTTCTTTTTCTACTTATGTTCCTCATGTTGTCAAAATTCACATGACAAAATCTTTTCTGCCACAACCATATGTCTTTGTTTCTAGTCATCAAGCAAGTGGGATTAGTATCATTCAGATAGAATAAGTTACCTTTAGTCTGTTCACCGGTACCAATCAGTTTTCCTGATTCATTGAAAATCTTTGCCTTCTTGTTTTCAAATGATACTCTGTGACCTGAATTATTCAGCTGAGAAACACTCAACAGATTAGAATTCAATCATTTTACCCAATAAGCATTTTCACATTTAATCAGGTTATTTAGCATTATTGTTCCTTTACCATTGCTACAAATACTATCTCAATGTCATCATCTGGTTCGGTGTCAGCATCTTCATCTTTGCAAGCAACTAGGTAGCTAGCCTTCTTGCCTTTATCCTTGTATTCATAGGTATCCTTTCTTTCTGAGTGTCGGTAACCTCTGTAATCTTTGTTATCACCTCTGTCAAATTTCTTCTCAAAAGATTTGTCATCACCTTTGTCATCTTTTCTTCTGTTAGGACATCTTGCAGCAAAGTGTCCAATCTCTTTACAATTAAAGCATACAAGTGGTAACTTGCCTTTGTATTTACCTCTGCCTGTTTGCATTCTTCTTTCCATGAGTGCTTCTATTTCATCTAGATCTTCTTCTTCACTTTCACTTTCACTATCTCTTCTAGATGAGTGTCTCTGACTAGATTTGCTTATTCTCATAGAAGACTTAAATGCAGACTCTAAGTTTGGTAAGACACTATTATCAAAATTATTCATCTCAAATGAAATCAGTCTACCAATTAGGCTATCAAGAGTAACTGTATTGTTTGCTACTGCTCTCATTTCTTGAATAGCAGAAACTCTAATAGCATATTTAGGTAATAATTTTCTTAAGACTTTACTTACCACTATCTCCTCTTCAAGTGTACCTCCAACACCTCGTATAGCATTGACTACTTCTTTTATTCTCATGTTGTACTATGTGATTTTTTCACCTTCTTTCATTCTGAGATCATCAAACTTTCCTCTAAGGCTTTCTACCTTGGCTCTCAGAACATTTGTATCACCTCCATGTACAAGCTTTAGTTTGTCCCATATTTTCTTTTCAGTTGTGCAATCTTTGACATCTTCAAATTCAGCATCAGAGAGAGAGGAAGAAAGCTCTATAACCATGCAGTTATGTTCATGCTTCACTCCCAATTGATCTACTATCAATGGTCATGTAGGCAACATATATTCAGTATCTAAGTATTGAGTAACATCATTACCAATACCTGATAAGTGGATTCTTATCCTACTTTTCCATGAAGCAAAGTTGTCTTTGTTCAACTTGGGCACATCTCATCTCTTCATCTTATGATATTTACTTAGGTCTTGAAACCTTCCTTCTAAGAACACAAGCTCTGATACCAATTTTTATTAATAACTGAGAAGGGGGGGTGAATCAGTGGCCTCAAAAATTTATCCTTTAATCACTAACCACTAATCAAATAAATCTCAAATTATTAAGTCCCTACAAGATGCATGCCATGAAATGCTTATAATATTTGACTGTCTATCGGTTTACCTTGTCTATCCTTATTCTCCTTGATAACCGATAAGTAGTAAAACTATTTACCGATACTCAATAAATATGCAGAGTATACCAATCAATCTAGAAATGCATATGTGAAATGTAAAATAGCAAAGTAATAAACCATACACACATAACACATGGATTTTAATGTAGAAACCTTGTTAAGGGAAAAACCACTGGGACCAGTACCCCAAATTTTCACTCTTCTAAAGTGAGCCCTGTTAGGAGCCAACCCTGTTAAAGGTTACAAACACACTGTTAAGTGCAACCTTGTTAGAGGATTTTTGATACTAGAATGTCACTTGATATCTGGCATGTATATGCTACCAATATTGATCAACCTCTATGGGAACAATAGGTATCTGGCATATTTGGTGCTACCTAACTAAATCAGCCTCCTTCTTAGACTATGTGTCATATCGGGCACTCAATGCTATCTTTATGACAATCTTTTTAGCAATCTGTTAGGATATACCTCAATTATAGAAGATGGTTCAGTCTTTCTCTGTTAAGAGACTTAATGCTTCAATAGTTAAACTGAAACACAATGACCTATTTCTAATGCAACTTGAATTGCATATTTTCAGATCTATTTAAGTACAATACCTCTCTGATCAATGTATCAATTCACTTCTTTGTGCTCCACACTTTCTACTCTGTGATGTTGTGCTTCACTGTTCATTGGTGTCCGTAGAATTCCTTAGCTCTCCTTCAACTTGATTGATCAGGACTGTATGAAGTTATCCTTCATTAGTTTCTCTTCAACATCCTTTTTCTATTCACTCCCCATGTCTTTGATTGCATTCGGAAATGAATTGAGCTTGTCTCTTATATAGACATGATGTTCCTTAATTCTTGATTTTTGATTCTTGATTCTTGATTCTTGGCGTGAAAAACAATCCAGCCAATCTGATTTTCGGCTTTAACTCCTGATTTATCTCATAGTTATCTTCTTTCCAACTGTACAAATCTTCTTTAAATCAATTACTTAACTCTGGGTGAATAAAAAAAATAAAAAAACCAGTTAAGTCTATCCTTAAGCTCTGCCAGCTTGATATTTTTTCATTTTCTTAACTCTCTATTCTGTTGGTCAACTCTGCATTTTGTTGTCAATGACAACTGCCAGTTCTATTAGTGTAACTCTAGTTAGCTTTAGGATCTCCGTTTGTTGGGCATCATTGGATTTTTCTTCATTGGGAAACACCATCTTCTGCTTGTCAGGCATCACTGTGACTTTTTATATGCCTTTACCGATGGTGTGCACTCCGTTGGTGTTGTCTGTCACTTAGTGAATACTTGACTTTTATGCATTGTTGAAAGCATAATCTTTGTTCCACTGATTCTCTAAAGTCTTTTGCATTATGTACATGACCGTACAGATGATATCAAGTTGACATCAATGACAATACAAAGTATTAACTATTTTAATGTCTTGCATCATCTTCACCTTAACATTATCAAACATTCAATCAGTTACATGTCATCAGAATCCCCTATGCATATGTTGATATAGTATAGTATATGTGTATATACACTTATCTTTATACTATTTCTTCCTTTTCACCTTGTCTCTTCCCTTTGTGCTATGTGTACTGTACATATAATTCTATCATTCTCCCTTCTTGTACATATCATTTTTCTTTTCCCCCTTTATTATAGTAAGGGCAAAGGTGTATACCTATAACTAATCAAAAATATGAGAGTGAGATGTCTTCATTTCCTCCATCATATTCTCCCATTTCTCCTTTAGATTCTCAAGATTCATATGCTCTAGTGTAATCCTAGCATGCATGTCGTAGATGTTATCTGCTACAGATATCTCGGGGGTGGCAATTAGCTATCTTTCCAAACTTGTGTTGTTGCAGAAGTGTGAGGTTCGGTAAAAGTTGAGCCTTTAGCTCGGTAACCTATTCTCTAAATTTTGATTGATTCTGCTTCCCAAAGTTTTTTCTTAACCTTTTGATTTCCATTATCTTTTCATAATGCAATTTGATTGCATTGTTATCTATAGTTAGACTTTGAGCACTTGCATTTAGATCGGAATCGATCTTCGCAATCTTATCACTATTATCCTTTGTGAATTTCTCCAAAGTGTATAGATTTTGAATTAAGGAAATAGCTTCAGTGATGATTAGATCTAATTCATTTGTTAGTTCTAAAAGCTTTACCTTATTTTCTACCACTTCTTGGCTGATCTTTTCTGTCAATTTGTATTGGAACTTTTGTTCTGCTCGTTCTTTAATAGCCTTTTCTGCATCCACATTTTGAGTTGTGATTGCTTTGGTTAGAATGACAAGTTGATCCAGAATGGGGGCATTGTGATCAACATCAATGTCAGGAACTATTCGGTTTAACATGTCTCTTGTGGTTTCCAACACTAGAGAATCTTTGTGTTCTTTTCTAAGCTTTGCCTACATTTCTTTCCTTTGACATATCTCTCCATATTATATAAGAGATTCAAAGTCCAATGTGATTGGATCACACTTTGGTATTTCAATGATTTCATCAAGTGTGACCTCCAACTTACTCTTCTTGGTTTTCTTCTTCTTCGTTTGTGATGCACCTGTATGCAAAACCATTGCAATTTTCTCTACTTGGTCTGATGTGTTGGAGGATTATTTTGGTGGTGTTGTAGCTTTTTCCTGCTACTTGGGGTTTATCTTTCAGTTGTGTGTGGACGTCTCCTCATCAACCTTTGGTGTAACTACAACATCTCCTTCGGTCTTATTAGGAGTGGTATCAACTTGCTTATCTTGTTCACCTTTCTCCTTTTTCACTTCATTTGTATCTTTCATTTGTGCATCCTTTTTGGTGTTATCTCCATATTTTTGTGTGTGATCTATATTTGTAACATTTTGATCACCACCGGTGACTACCTTTTCATCGATTGTCTCTTTCTTCTCATCAGATGTATCTTTTTGTTCATCATTACCCTTATTCTCGGGTATTCTTGCTTCCTTCTCTCGTGATTTGTCCTTTTTTGAGATAATGTTGATAGCTTATATCAATAGTAGTATATGTCCTAGTGTGTCTACCTATGCTGAATCTATTGTAATTTCTTGTTCATCGGTTTGGTCCTTAACAACAGTGACATCTTCATCTCTCTGTACTTCATCTGCAGGATCTGTTCTGGTAACATCAATGATTGTTGTTATAATTTTAGTTGCACACTAAATTGGTAAATTGATAATTGTTTTTTATTGGATTATGGATTTTTTAGTTGCTGTCTTAAGTTGCAAAATTGTTTAAATTCAAAAGATAAAAGTACACATGTAGCATTGCAACTATAAACATCAGAAAGATTGCATAAATGTACATCTATTCAACACTACTATTCATATATTGAAGACATAAATAGATTTCTTTTGCATTCATGTTAACACTGATGTTGTTCATTAAGTATTGATCAGATTTAAAATTTCAATTTCATAATTGATCATTACATTGAACATTCAAATTGAATGTAATAAACAAGTATTCCTTCATAGGTTACGACTTTCAAATTGTAAACTTAGAAAGGTTATCCATTTATGAAAGAAAGAAAGAAGCATAGAAGATTTAGGGATCTAAGCATTGCCTTGGAGAGGTCTTCTTCATTCTAGAAACTGGTCATTTGAATTTGTATGTCTTTATGTCCCTACCCAAACCTTTATGTTAGTTATGCATTCTTGCCTCATTTTAAAGTCTTCTTCCAATTTTATCTTGCATCATGGAGAGGGAAGATAGTTAGATCCAAATTGGATCTAAGCAATACATATATACCTAAAATAGCATGCTATAGTCACACTTTTAGAGCTATACATCTATGTAAACATCAATGCAATAGCAAAGTGTGCATCTACAATAATTAAATAAAGTATTAAAGGGACATAATTCTATGAAACCTTTTACTGCGTAAAGTTGTTATCCTATATTATTCAGGAGTTGCTATTTAGGAAAGTAGAGCATCCACATATTAGGTCATTAAACCCAACCAGAAAACCAACATTCATACATAAATGTCATCCCACATGACATTTACATACAAACATTGATTAGCTTATTGTATCCATTAACCTAACATGTGGACTTGGTGGTGTGTGCAAGCGAGAGATGTTCATAAATTCTAAAGTATAAAATGCAGAAAGAAGAGAAATGCAGTACACAAAAATTGTTACAAAGTGCATACATGTTGTTACATTTCAACACTATTGATGCAAATATCCAGAGCACACTGATGATGCTGAAAATCAAAAGATGGATGCTCCAAATTAAAATGGGATGATCTAATACCATAAAAGAGAAGATGCCAAAAGTAGAGATTAATTGCAATTAACTAATGAGTTAACCCTATTACTCAATTCTGGACAAGAGAAGATCATTTATAATTTGGTTTGAAATAGAATGAATATGCAGATGTAGAAAATCATATAACAGTGCATACATACAGAAAATCAAATGAAACAATGCACAAAGATAATTCAGAAAAATAGAAAACACTAATGTTGTTACAGATTAGAATGCATATGTAAAAGCTCTAACAATATTGTTATCAAAAATGGAAATTGTATACACATGGTTCATAAATTATTGACATCACATAAGTACTTTATCTTAGTACTGTTCTGAACATTATCATCTCTGAATAAAAAGCTATGGAAAAAGAAAACAATGATATCCTTTTTTATAACAATAGGCATATACAAAATGAAATATCAGTAGTGTTGTTATAAGTGATGTGTGTGCAGAAGAGGATAAGCATGTGCAAAAGGTGGGGTAACAATGATATATTCAGCTATAATATGCATTCCATAATGATCAATTGACATCATATGTTCAAGTAAAGAAGAGTAATAGCAATGTTGTTATAAAAGATGCTAGGTCATAGCAATTAGCATCTAAGTGATGAATGCATAGGCATAAGTATTCACATATGCAATGATTCTCAAAAGGAAAAGTTTTTCACTATTAGTGTCCAGGATTGGAATTAAACAGTGCTTCCATATATGTTCAGAGTATAGCATTTATTCATTTGAAAGAGGCAACATAGCAGTGTTATTACTTAATGCTCTTTAAAAAAAAGGAATATGCACATTAACATTGATATCCATTTATGCATATGTTCATAAGAATGGAAAAAAAGAGGGTGTATTCATGTTATGACTCTGAATCAACTGAGGAATTAATGATGTTGTGGTAACTCATGCCTTTAGAAAAGGAAGTTAAGTATAGTATCCATATGCCTACTGTCAAACCCCAAGTTACATTTTTTGCAGGGTATTAGGAAAACAATCTTATTCTGGTGTGTTGAAATGAGGTGTAATGGGTTTTCATCAGCTAAGTAAAGTTGTTATTACAATATTCATCTTTGAATCAATTTGGAGAGTTCAATGCATGTAAGAGTAATAGTCAAGCAAAGGATGTGCATAATGAGTTTCACATTATGGATATTTCCCATGGGAGTCACGAGCCCGTGCTCGAACCCTGTGGGTGATGATTCATATAAAATTATATAACAGTGTATTTATACATTACTTCTTTCACAGAAGCTGCATTTTTTAAAACAAATGTTCAAACAGTAATAGTGGAAATAAAGCACAAGAAATAATGGTGTAAATTAAACATATGATGTGTTTAGTTCTCAAAGAAAATGCTCTCAGCTTCAACAGTAGGAGTGTTTTTATGTTTAAAACATTATGATCATGCTAGAAATCAAACATATATTTTTTAGACAAAAGGAATGGATTTTGGCTTCAATAAAAGAAGATGTGTTAATGCTTACGACAATATGGTAGTGTTTTGAAAAGAAAGCATTGAATGAAGCAACTAGAGTTACATTTTATGCAGATTAAACACATGAATATTTTCATAACTTAAAGGAATGTTCACACCATCAACAAAAAGAGGATGTGTTTTGATTCAAAAAAAAATTTCATGCTTCTAAAGAGAGCCTTAAATAGACTGCAGTTATGAAGAATAGAATGACAAGTCAAGAGTTATGGATTCCATTTCTCAACAAAACACGAACAGCTTGCATGGGTTTCGGGTTTACATCAAAGAATAACACAAATAGCCATGTGGGTATTCTAGTTTTGTCACCATTTAATCCAAAGAAGAGAAAAACACACAGTGTGTTACAAAGAAGGAATCTACAGAAGGAATAAACAAAAGAACCCCAATTCATTGTTGAAAAGATGTAAAATATTTTTAAAAAACTAGAAATATTGCAGTGAATCATGGAGAAGCATTAAAGCTAAAACTCATAGCTTAAGACTTTTTGAATCATGTGATGTAACAACAAGTTCAAACAAACAAGAAGATGCAGAGAATAAGTCAAAGGTTACTTATTTGTTAAACAAGTAGAGCATGGTGGAGAAAAAAATGCAGAGGAGTGACATGTGTCGCGGATGAAGGCCGAGTTATTTTGTACACTATGAACTAGGAATAAGTCTGAAGATGTGGCTGAAATATGCCAAGCTTCATGACCAAGTCCATAAAAATCAAACTCCACATCTTTCAACCATAGCTCAAACCGTGTCCAAGCCTATGGTGGTTAGCTCAAAACTTCAAAACCCATTCACACCAATCCTCAAAGTCAAGGCCATGATTTGAGATGTAAAAATACCCATAGGTCGTGAGTTACAAAGTTTGTAGTGAAGAAGAATACAAGCTGTAACCTGAGTTCACTGCAAGCAAATGGAGGTCATATTCATGAAAGACAACGCCATATTTTATGGCATGAAGACCTAATGTTACCAGTCGTGGTGGAGAAATTTGGAACTTGAGCTCCCAAGACATGCATATCGGCAAACATAGTGCCAAACAAAAACAACAAAATAAGCTCAAGTTCAAGATGCATGCACATTTCCATAGTGATGGCACGTAAACTCCAGTAGAGAATGCAGATACAAAAGAAGCCGACTTCAACTCTTAGTGGAGCCTGAGTGGTGCAAGAGCACCCAAACTAAACCACATGCTCCTATGGACCCTAGGGGTTCATTCAAGGTCCTAAGAGGCCTTTAAAAACATAAACACACTAGGGTTAGTCATTGGGTCACCATGTAAGACCATACCCCACGATTGGCACAATATAAGCCCTTGGGTCACTATGAGTCAATTATGATCCCAAACCCTAGAATTAGGTTGTTTTTTATTTTTAGTGTTTTGGATCCACTAGGGATCATCTCAATTGACCAAATTTGGTCACTAAAGTTGCAAAAATGCAAAAAGTGTAAAAGTTACTCAAAAGTTATCAAGCAACTTTTGAGAAAACTTAACAACTTTTCAAAAACCAACTCCCAAATGGTCAAGTCAGTTCAAACTTGTCATGTAACTATTGGGAGTGCCTACAATATCCCTTTCAGGTAGGTGGTAGGCTGATCATGTAATTTTTTATTTGAGATCAATAAAAATAAACCATTTTCTTGCAAGTTGAAGGAAATAGTCATCGGGTACGGATAGGTACGGATAGGTATGGTCAGAGAAGCATGTGAATCTGACACAAGAAGATAGGGGTTTGATTCTTCTTCCTCTTGGATTTGGTTTCATGCCTTGATTGATTGTAGGTTATTAGATATTGAATTTACAAAGTCGTTGCCTGAATTGTAGGCCCTAATTTAGGGTTTCAAGAAGAATCAAGTGTATTTCCACTTTCCACCATGGGAATCTAATGGCCCTTGGTGGAAAGCATGTTCTTAGGATGCTCTTTGATATTCTTCAAGATAGGGTTATCAAGTTGCAGGGAAGTGGGAAAGAATTGATGCCCTAGGTGTAATGCACATGTATGCACCAATCCTGATTTAGGACATCAATCATAACTTTTGTCTTGGGATTTATTAGAGGCTCTAAGTCAGAGGAGAAGACATTTGTACATCCCCTCACATGATCCAATAGTAATTTTGGACATTGGATGTATCTAAAGGGTACTTGTATTGTAATTAGAGGCCTAATTAAGGCTAATTGGTAGAGCAATTCCACTCACCATTTTGTCTTCTTTTCAATTCCAAGTTCCAAGGCTCAAGTCCAAAGCCTTTGGCCATAAAGGGTATCTAAAACCCTTATTTTCTCGTATAGTTGTGTGGAGAAATCTCAGATGAGATCAAAATTCCCTCTGAAAAAGGCTACAAGCAAAAGCCTAGGTTTGTGAAGCAACTATGGGGTATGGGTTGCCTTTGAGTGAAAGAACCATTTGAACTAAGAAGTAGGAACCTAAATAGACCAAATCTACAAGCATAGGTCACCTCTGGTCCTACATGTCATTTTGGGGGTATTCTTGTGATTGAGGGTCATTGGCTTGTGAGACCAACCTAGATTGTTGGTATTGAAGGATTGATAAACCTAGAGATTAGGTTACCCTTGGGGTTTTGGGGTTGTGAGAACCTTAATCAAGTCCTTCCATCATGCTTGTGATAAGTGTGAAGCCTTGTGACCATCACAAAGATAACAATATAGGGTACCTTACCCTATTGAGAAACCTTTGCCAAGCTTCTAGTTGCCCACTTTGCATCACCAAGTTCCAATTAACATGCAGTAACCCAGAAGAAAAGATAACTCCAGTCTTAAAGAAAATCCTGATATTTTACAACTAAACACTTCTAGTGGAGGCCGAGCTACATTCTCAGCATGGCAACAATCAGAGAGAGGAGTATCGAAACCATAACCAAGCCAAAGCTTCATGCAAAGAATCTAGTAACAATAATCAAACAAAGAGTTACAGTCTGAGTGCAAACATGGCTGCACCAAGCAAAAAAAACCCTAATTTTTCCTTAAATCCACAGAATGAAAATGAAGTGCAAGAATGCCTAAGTTCAAATTCGATAAAACTTTGGTCTCCACAATGCAGAATGAGTTAAGATTTTGTCAACCACAGTGCACGATAACACCACTGCAAGTGCCATGACATCATCACCACATGATATGTCAATAATATTTTATGGGTCATGTTGACCATGGAGTAAAGTGTTGAATGTGGATGAGTTTAGACATATGTTGTCAAGTTAGGGATTTTTAGACTATGGTATCACTTTTTTGGTATGGAGTTAGGGTTTATACATTTAGGATTAGTTGATGGGTTTGTAATATATTTTTTTAATAATTTGGTAAACTATATAAAAAGATGTAAATATTTTTATGCACCAATATTAGGGGATATGAGTTTAGGGATAATTTTAGGCATGACTTATGCCTTAAATTTAGGGGGTTTTTAAAATCATGGAGGGATTTTTAGAAGCTATATTTTTTAGCATCATTTGGGCCTAAAAATTAGGGTAACTATCTGTTTAGGAGACGTTTTTGCGGGGAGGTTTTCATTTTCAAAATTGACCTTAGGGGCTATATAAATGAACTTCTTATTCATTTGTAGGGGTTCAAAATTTTGGGAAATAGAGATATTAGTGAACATATTGTTCATTTTCCCTTTTCCTTGTATTTTGTAATCATTTTTGCAGAGTTTGAAGATAATAAAGTTGGCCTTATTATTCACATATCTTTTCTGAGTTCTGTCATCAATCCTTTCAAGCTTTTCTGCATTTAAGTGTTTATCCCTTTCAAGCATACATTAGTGAATTGCTCTAAATTCCTATTCTAAGTTATAAATAATTAAACTTTTGCAGAAGTTACTTGTTTGTCGGTTGAATTCCTACCATTAGTGGCACTGAACCCTAATAGTAAAATTTAAACCATCCTAGGTGTTGAGAAGTGAAAATCATTGCAGAATTTAGTAATGTGTGTCTTGTAGGTACAGACTTACAATTCTAATAAATCTAAATCCATTTGGTGTATCGCCCTTTTTTAGTTAGTTATTCATTTTTCTTTCCAGTTATCCTTCTCTCTTTTCCCAAAACCATAAATTTCAGTATTAGGTGATATCCCAAATCCAATAGGAAGTGGCCTAGAATCCAGAGATTCATTCTTTCATTTTCCAAGGAGAATATTTCCATGTTTCAATGGGATGGCTAGATTCTATATCCAGCTATAGGTGCAATCCTGATTGACAACAGTTTTTGGCACACCCAGTGGGAGCGAACTGCTACACAGTTCTTTCAAATTTATTATTTCTTATTGCTATTTTGGTGTGTACAACAGTATTTATGACTTTTTGAAGGTATTTTACCAAGCACCTAGCAACTCTGGTTAAAGGTTTTATTGTAGATTTAGTTGTAGATTTATCTTGATGAGAAGAACTCCAACAAGAAAAAATAGTGAAGGATTCATTTATCAAGAATTACAGCCTAGTAGGAGAGGCAACAAATCAGCCAAGAAGAAGTAGAGCATCTCAAGCTGCAGGAGAAAGAGCTTCTTTGTTGGGGTCTCATTTTTCATTGTTCAAAAATCCTATCTTCAAGGATCAAGCTGCCATTTCTGAAAGCCACGAGGTAATTATTGAAGATTTCGGTTTTCCTGAAGATTTAAGTGCTATTAACAATTCTGGATCAGAATTACCCATTTTTGAGGAATCGTCAAAGGATCAGTTCATTGTTGTAGCATCCATAAATGGCACTTCTACCCTAGGATTGAAAACATATCAAAGGAAGGTAACACAAGTTAACAAATCAATTTTGCAATCTGTAGTTCAGTAGAAAGTACCACCAGTACATATGGCTCAAAATTTTCCATTTTTGGCCTTTGATATTGGTAGCCCATTGCAAATTGTCGTTCATCATGATATTCTGCCAGAAACACTGAAAGGTTTGACATATTTCAATGGTGAGAATCATATTTCAGCAATTGAGCATATTAAAGATATTGCTACTTTATGTGGATTACATCAAGTTACTCATGATGATGTAGCATTAAAACTATTAGCGGCATCGCTTAAGGGTAAAGCATTAGTCTGGTTTAGAAGTTTGCCAGTTAACTCTATTGGTACATGGGATGAGTTAGGTACTGTTTTGATCAGTAAGTTTGAAGATAGATCAGATAATTTATCTTTGGTTGAGCAGTTAACTACTATTAAGAGAAATATCAATGAGCATATTTCTGATTTCAAATTTCATTTTAAACAAACTTGGGACAGAATTCCAAGATCTGTTAATCCATCTAATGACTATGCATTTTTGTTCTATTTAAAAGCACTTAACAGTGATATTGTGCTTATGATACAATCTATGGGAGGTAATACCTTACCAAATTCTTATGCTATTGTTGTTAGAGCTGAGAACAACTTGATACAAGCTGGAAAATTACCTCCAATGCCTTATTGTGTAGAGATACAACCAGTTGTACCAATTTTCATATGTTGTACCAATTTTCATACCACCTATTACTGTTATTCCTCCATTTCCAGTAATTAATATGCAGGTTGTAGCAGAGGAACATGTTGCTTCAACTCCTATCAGAGAGATAAAGGAGCAGACTATGGAGCTAAAAGACACAAATCACAACATTCAAAGAATTTTGCAGAATTATGGCAATGAGATAACGAACCTGAAGAGGTAGCAAGGCCACTACAATAGGCCTCCATAAGCTTCTTACCAGCAGAATAGGCCATTGAATCAATCTTTCGGTTCAAATCAGCCAAGACAAGCTCAAGGGTAGAAAAGAAGTTACAATCAAAGAGCTAGTCAAGCATATAATTATGCAACTCCAAGTACTTCCAAGGAGATAACAGTAATTCCTCAAGTTATTATGTGCAAGAAGCGGAATGGTGCAACACATGCAATGATGGGCACTATTGGCTAGATTTCCCTCATGCACTTGAAGCTAGAAGACAGGATGTTCTGAAAGGACAACCGGTTAATAGTCAATCTGAGGTAAGTATGATAAATCACAAGGTAATCTTGATGTGTCTTTGGTGAATTTCAATAATGATGAAGCTATTTTAGCAGCAAATTTTGACCCCAATCAAGTGTGGAGACCTATAGCAGCAGGAACAAGGTCAAAAGTAAAGGCTGGAAATTATCAACAACCAAATGATAAAGTACAACAACATTTTCTTGTAGTACAACAACAAACAAAGTAGCATTTACAAGCTCAAAAGGGAGAAGAACAGTCAATTCAGACAGCAAGTGAGCCTGCTGTTTTAAAACAACACCAAAAGGTTAGTATTCAAAGCTTCAATATTGTTTATCATTTGAAGAAGACACATGTTCCCTTGTCCATGTGGGATGTTTTGGCTCTTCCAGGCCAAAAGGACATGTTACAAGAGGCATTAGAATCACCCACACTATTTGATGAAGTTTTGTCTCAGTAGAACACTAAGGTTTTAGTTGTTGCAAGTGCAAGCACACCCCAACAATCAGCTAAGTTGATCAAACCTCCTTCATTTTATGTCACTGTCATTATAGGAAAGCACCTAGTCCACAATTGCATGATTGATTCTGGCACTACTAGCTCGGTTATGCCAAAGAAAATTGTAGACCAGCTTGGCCTCAAGTATGAGTTACTTGAAAGAGGAGTAGTCCAATTAGATGGGATAGTAGTTGAAACTATAGGATTTATAAGGGATCTTGATTTAACGTTGCATGCTTGTCCTGGTTTTTTAGTTCCTATGGATATCTACATTATAGATTTGCCTCCTAACTTCTCTATATGCTTGTTAAGAGAATTTACTGCCAAGATAGGAGGTTATCTATCAGTATATTGGAATCACATGATTTTCTGCACAAGGTACGGTACTAAGGTTACTATACCCTCAGAACCAATTACAAAATTGTTTGTTGAACAGTATGTTGCTAGTGCTAGAAACAAATCAGCAATTATATCATTTGTTCAGGAGGAAATATCTGATGTTTTTGAAGCACACAAATAAGTAAGTTTCCTGATATGTTGTTAGATGATTGGGAAACTGACAATGTAATAATTTTAGATGAATAGATTCAGGAGCCAAGTTTGGGTAACTATGTTATCCATGAAGTTTCTGATTTTCTTCTAGTTGTGGTAAGAAGTGTAGATTTAGATCCAAAACAACAATCTAATGTTATTTGGATGTTATTTTTTGATGGTTCACGCAGCAAAATAGGTGCAAAAGAAGGTTATATGTTGGTTTCACCAGCAAATGAAAGGTATTATGCTTCTTTCAGGTTCACTTTTAGTTGTACAAACAATTTTGTTGAATATGAAGCCCTCATAAATGGATTGAAGTGGGCCATTAAAAGAGGTATTACTTGTTTACAAGTTTATGGAGATTCAGAATTAATTGTGAATCAAGTTAGGAATGTACATGCAACTAAGAATGATTTGTTAAAAAATTACAAGCATGTTGTA
This sequence comes from Thuja plicata, assembly GCA_018584345.1. Taxonomy (NCBI): domain Eukaryota; kingdom Viridiplantae; phylum Streptophyta; class Pinopsida; order Cupressales; family Cupressaceae; genus Thuja; species Thuja plicata. The sequence continues at coordinate 60,219 of MU226605.1, forward strand.
TGGGATTTGATTGAAGGTTTTGAAGCTTTTAACCTACAATCCATTCCTAGAAATCAGAACAAACATGCTGATATGCTTTCTATTGTTGGAGCCCAATATGATATTCCAACAGAGATCAGCAATAGTAAGGGGCTGAATTATGTTAAAGCAATTGTTAGACCTGTTGTCCCTAACAATGCTGATTGTTGGAAAGCTTTTAAATCTAACTAGCATATTGTTAACTTTTTAAGAGAGGAAGCTGAGTGTACACAGCCAAACCAGCAAAGATTGCAGGAGCTTGATATGAGGATCAGACCATTTAATTGAGGACAAATAAAATTCCCAAAGGTCTTGTGACCTTAGAATCTATGTTTGGTACTAGATCAATTCAAAAAGGATAAATCCAGCTTACATATTAAAAAATAACATTATGAGGAAATTGTTGTTGCAAAGGATAAAGTGCTGAAAATTGGAAAGGTATGTACAACTGAAGAATGTCAAACCTTTGTTAACTTATGCAATGAATTTCATGATATTATTGCTTGGAGTTATTCAGATTTAAAAGGATTTGATCCTAGTATTTCTCAGCACACGATTAAATTAGAACAAGAGCCAAGCCAGTTAGGCAAAAATAGAGGCCAATAAATCCAAAACTAGAGCCTCTCATGATTAAAGAATTAAATAAGTTGATTGAGAGCAATATCATTTTCCCAGTCAAACATACTTCATGGGTATCCAATCTGGTTCCTGTTAGGAAAAACAATGGAGAAATCAGATTATGTGTTGATTTTCATGACTTGAACAGAGCTTCATTAAAGGATAGACATCCTTTTCCTTCCATGGAACAGATCTTGCAGGTTGTTTCAGGTTCAGAACGGTTCTCATTGCTGGATGGTTTCTCTGGTTACAACCAGATTTTGGTGAAGGAAGAGGATAGATTCAAGACAACATTTACAACCAAATGGGAAATATGTCTTATCAAAAGATTTCATTTGGTCTATCTAATATGGGTGCCACCTTTCAGAAAGATATATACAAGGCCTTCATAAATTTGATGTACAGGTTTATACTTGTTTATTTGAATGATATAACTATTTTCTCAAAGAATGCATCAAAACACTTTTAGCATTTAAGAGTTATCTTTGAGAGATGCAGGGAATACGGTATTTCTTTAAATCCCAAGAAAATTATATATTTGTTATCTATGAAGGCAAACTGATGGGATTTATTGTTTCAAAGGAGGGTATCACTATTGAACCCAAAAGAGTAAGTGCTATTCATGCCTTACCATTTCCTCTTCATAAAAAGGGCCTTCAATGTTTCTTAGGAAGAATCAACTTTGTTAGAAGATTCATTCCAGATATTGTTGAATTACTAATGTCATTAACAGCCATGCTCAAGAAAAATATTGCTTTCAAATGGACCAAAGAAGGCAAACTCAGTTTTGAATTGATTAAGGAAGCATTAGCTACTGGCCCTACCTTGTTAAATCCTAATTTTTTAAAGGATTTAATTTAGTATGCATATGGGAATGTTGATAGTATTGCTGCCATGTTAGTTTAGAAAAATGATACAGGTTGTGAGCAGCCAATAGATTTTTTCAATCAAGGATTAAAGGACTATGAACTACAATATTCATTTGTTGAAAAGCATGTACTCATTGTAATTAGAAGTTTGAAGAAATTCAGACATATGCTTTCTAACAATAAGATAAATTTGATGGTTGCACATTCTTTTGTCAAGGAGTTTTTGTTGAATAAGGACTTCAACACCAAAAGAGTTGGCTAGATCACAAATGCAATGCAATATGACATTAAAATTAAAGTTACCAAGATGGTAAGAGGTAAGGGTTTATGTGAATAGCTTGCTGGAAATGGAGATAACACTCTAGAAGGTGATTCTGAAGTGATTTTGGCTTTAGAAGACAATGAACAAGTTGTTGCCCAGATTTACAGAATGATTGGGTGAAAGAAATGGTTGATTTCTTGCAAACAGGAAATTATCCTGAAGGTTTGGAAAGATAAAAAAGAAGGTACTTTAGATTGCAATCCATTCCTTATTGTTTGCTGAATAATGTACTATATAGGAGGGATTATAATGGTTTATTATTGAGATGCATCGGTGGAGATCAAATTAACAAGGTTCTAGAAGAATTCCATGATGGACTAGCAGGTGGGCATTTTGTAGCAAGGACTACAACATTAAAGATAAGGAAGGCTGGCTATTTTTGGACAAGCCTATACAAGGATGCCTTCATTTGGGTGAGAAGGTGTTTGAAGTGTGTTGTTTTTTCAAACAATCAAAGGTTAGCAACTTTACCTCTTAATCCAATTCAATTTTAACAACATTTTGTCAAGTGGGACCTAGATTTTATTGGTCCCATAAACCCATCATCAAGTTCAAGTCATAGATATATATTGACAACAACAAATTATTTACTAGGTGGGCTGAAGCTGTTTCATTGAAAGATGCAAACAAAACTTCAGTTCTAAATTTTTATGAAGATTTGATTGCAAGGGTAATGGATAAGCTGAATCAACAAATAAAAATCTGATTTTCATCATCAAGAGGACTATTGAAGACAACCAGCAAGTTTGGAGCATAAAGTTAAAGCAAGCCTTGTGGGATGATAGAATCACTCCAAAATTCTCAACAGGTAACTCACCTTACAAGTTGGTTTATGGAAGAGAGGCAAGGTTGCCAATTTCAGTAGAGTTGCCAAGTTTGAGCTTGATCAAGGAATTAGACCTGCTGAACCAGCAGCCTATGGAGGTAAGGTTGGCTGAATTGATAGAGTTAGAAGAAGATTAGGAGAGAATCCTTTCAGAAGTTGGAAGAACATCATGTTCAAATGAAGAAGACATTTGACAGAAAATTTGTCGCAAGAGTCTTTCAAGAAGGTTATTTAGTTCTAAAATGGGATGAGATGAAAAGTAAGCCTAGTAAGCATTCAAAATTTGATGTCATTTTGGATGGTCCATTTGTGATTACATGATGCAAGGCCCATAATGCTTATCAGCTCTCAAATATGGAAGGAGAATAATTTCCAATCCCAGTTAATGGTATCCACCTCAAGCATTGCTTTTGAGGTTAGTTTGGTGTGAATAAGTGCTTTGTACATAGTTTCCTTTCAGTTAGTTGCAATTAGTACTTCTATTCCCACCATGGTCACATCAAGAAGATACACACCATGCATAATCAAGAACCCATTAGGGTTTTAGATTATAAATGATGAATACCTTAATAATATAACCATGGTGGAAAGAGAAGTTATTTTTAAGATAGTTTTCTTTGCAGTTTTGAAGGTTAGAATGAACAGAAACAACAGATCAATCACATGATATGTGCATGAACATCATACCCATCATATGAGACATGGATAATTTCCACTGTCCCATATCATACACACCATGCCCACACCTATACCACGCAATCAAGGTTACTGTTCAACCTCATTGTGCCTTTGAGTTTAGTTTGTTTCTATTTTTGGACAACATCATCATCATCTAAATTATGTCCATCATATGATACATGGACAAATTCCTTTGTATCACATCATAAGCATAGGTTCAGACAGCAATGATGAAGTGCAAGGTGTTGTTCGTTGATAGTTTTTCTTTCTCTAAGTGTTGGTCAGCATGAGTTCCAGTTTAGTTTTAGTTTTCAGTTTAAGAAGTTCAGTTTTTCCTAAAGTTGAAGACTTTGGCCCGATGGATAAGAAAAAGGCAACTGGTCTATTTTTGTTCAGCAGAAAAACACCCCTCGGAGGTCACCATAAAATGTTATCATTTTAGTTGCACACTAAATTGGTAAATTGATAATTGTTTTTTATTGGATTATGGATTTTGTAGTTGTTGTCTTAAGTTGCAGAATTGTTTAAATTTAGAAGATAAAAGTACACATGCAGCATTGTAACTATAAACTTTAGAAAGATTGTATAAAGGTACATCTATTCAACACTACTATTCAGATATTGAAGAGACAAATACAGTGCTTTTGTATTCATGTTAACACTGATGTTTTTCTTTAAGTATTGATCATATTTAAACTTTCAATTTCATAATTGATCATTACATTGAACATTCAAATTGAATGTAATAAACAAGTATTCCTTCACAGGTTACGACTTTCAAATTGTAAACTTAGAAAGGTTATCCATTTCGGAAAGCAAGAAAGAAGCATAGAAGATTTAGGGATCTAAGCATTGCCTTGGAGAGGTCTTCTTCATTCTAGAAACTGGTGATTTGAATATGTATGTCTTTATGTCCCTACCCAAATCTTTATGTTAGTTCTGCATTCTTTCCTCATTTTAAAGTCTTCTTTCAGTTTTATCTTGCATCATGGAGAGGGAAGATAGTTAGATCCAAATTGGTTCTAAGAAATACATAGATACCTCAAATAGTATGCTACAATCACACTTTTAGATCTATACATCTATGTAAATATCAATGCAATAGCAAAGTGTGCATCTACAATAACTAAATAAAGTATTAAAGGGACATAATTCTATGAAACCTTTTACTGCATATAGTTGTTAGCCTGCATTATTCAGGGGTTTCTATTTAGGAAAGTAGATCCTCCACATATTAGGTCAGTAAACCCAACCAACAAACCAACATTCATACATAAATGTCATCCCACGTGACATTTACATACAAACATTGATTAGCTGATTGTATCCATTAACCTAACATCTGGACTTGATGGTGTGTGCAAGCGAGAGATGTTCATAAATTCTAAAGTATAAAATGCAGAAAGAAGAGAAATGCAATACACAACAATTGTTACAAAGTGTATACATGATGTTACAATTCAGCACTATTATGCAAATATACAGAGCACACTGATGATGCTAAAAAATAAAAGATGGATGCTCCAAATTAAAATGGGATGATCTAATACCATTAAAAGAGAAGATGCCAAAAGTAGAGATGAATTGCAATTAACTAATGAGGTAACCCTGTTACTCAATTATGGACAAGAGAAGATCATTTATAATGTGGTTTGAAATAGAATGAATATGCAGATGTAGAAAATCAGATAACAGTGCATACATACAGAAAATCAAATGAGACAATGCACAAAGATAATTCAAAAATAGAGAACACTAATGTTGTTACAAATTAGAATGCATATGTAAAAGATCTAACTATATTGTTATCAAAAATTAAAATTGTATACACATGGTTCATACATTATTGACATCACATAAGTACTTTATCTCAGTATTGTTCTGAAAATTACCATCTCTGAATAAAAAGCTATGGAAAAAGAAAACAGAGATATCATTTTTATAACAATAGGCATATACAAAATGAAATATCAGTATTTTTTTTATAAGTGATGTGTGTGCAGAAGAGGATAAGCATGTGCAAAAGGTGGAGTCAACAATGATATATTCAGTTCTAATATGCATGCAATAATGATCAATTGACATCATATGTTCAAGTAAAGAAGAGTAATAGCAATGTTGTTATAAAAGATGCTTGGTCATAGCAGTTGGCGTCTAAGTGATGAATGCATAGGCATAAGTATTCACATATGCAATGATTCTCAAAAGGAAAAGTTTGTCACTATTAGTATCTAGGATTGGAATCAAATAGTGTTGCCATATATGTTCAGAGTACAACATTTATTAATTTGAAAGAGGCAACATAGAAATGTTATTACTTAATGCTCTTTAAAAAAAAAAGGAATATGCACATTAACATTGATATCTATTTATGAATATGTTCATAAGAATGGAGAAAAATAGGGTGTATTCATGTTATGACTCTGAATCAACTGAGGAATTAATGATGTTATGGTAATTCATGCCTTTAGAAAAGGAAGTTAATTACAGTATCCATATGCCTACTATCAAACCCCAAGTTACATTTTTTGCAGGGTATTAGGAAAACAATCTTATTCTGGTGTGTTGAAATGCAGTGTAATGGGTGTTCATCAGCTAAGTAATGTTGTTGTTACAATATTCATGTTTGAATCAATTTGGAGAGTTCAATGCATGTAAGAGATACAGTCAAGTAGAGGATGTACATAATGAGTTTCACATTATGGATATTGCCCATGGGAGTAAAGAGCACGTGCTCCAACCCCATGGGTGATGATTCAAATAAAATTATATAACAATGTATTTATACATTACTTCTTGCAAAGAAGCTGAATTTTTTAAAACAAATGTTCAAACAATAATAGTGGAAATAAAGCACAAGACATAATGATGTAAATTAAATATATAATGTGTTTAGTTCTCAAAGAAAATGCTCTCGGCTTCAACAGTAGGAGTGTTTTTATGTTTAAAACATTATGATCATGCTGGAAATCAAACATATATTTATTAGACAAAAGGATATGGAGTTTGACTTCAATAGAAGAAGATGTGTTAATGCTTACGGCAGTATGGTCATGTTTTTAAAAGAAAGCATTGAATGAAGCAACTAGTGTTACATTTTATGCAGATTAAACACATGAATGTTTTCATAGCTTAAAGGAATGTCCACGACTTCAACAAAAAGAGGATGTGTTTTGACTCAACAATGATGTCATGCTTCTAAAGAGAGTCTTAAATAGACTACAGTTATGAACAAAAGAATGACAAGTCAAGAGTTCTGGATTTCATTTCTCAACAAAACACTGACATCTTACATGGGTTTTGAGTTTACATCAAAGAATAACACAAATAGCCATGTGGGTATTCCATTTTTGTCGCCATTTAATCCAAAGAAGAGAAAAACACATAGTGTGTTACAAAGAAGGAATCTACATAAGGAATAAACAAAAGAACCTCAATTTTCTGCTGAAAAGATGTAAAATATTTTTAAAAAACTAGAAATATTGCAGTAAATCATGGAGAAGCATTAAAGCTAAAACCCGAAGCTTAAGAATTTTTGAATCATGTGATGTAACAACAAGTTCAAAAGAACAAGAAGATGCAGAGAATTATTCAAGGGTTACTTATCTATTGAACAAGTCGAGCATGGTGGAGAAACAAATGTAGAGGAGTGCCATGTGTTGCGGATGAAGGCCGAGTTATTTTGTACACTATGAGCTTGGAATAAGTCTGAAGATGTGGCTGAAATATGCCAAGCTTCATGACCAAGTCCATAAAAATCAAACTCCACATATTTCAACCATAGCTCAGACCATGTCCAAGCTTACGATGGTTAGCTCAAAATTTCAAAACCCATTCACACCAGCCCAAGTTAAAAATCAAGGCCATGATTTGAGATGTAAAATACCCATAGGCCATGAGTTACAAAGTTCATAGTGAAGAAGACTACAAGCTGGATCCTGAGTTCACTACAAACAAATGGAGGCCTTGTTCATGAAAGACAACGCCATATTTTATGGCATGAAGACCTAAATTTACCAGCCATGGTGGAGAAAGTTGGAACCTGAGTTCCCAAGACATGCATATCAAAAAACATAGTGCCAAAGGAAAACAAAAAAATAAGCTTGAGTTCAAGATGCATGCACATCGCCATAGTGATTGCACGTAAACTATAGTAGAGAATGTAGATACAAAAGAAGCTGACTTCAACACTTAGTGGAGCCCAATTTCCAGTTAACATGCAGTAACCCAGAAGAAAATATGACTCCAGTCTTAATGAAAAGCTCAACATTTTACAAATAAACACTTCTAGTGGAGGCCGAGTTACATTCTCAGCATGGCGACAGTCACAGAGAGGAGTATCAAAATCATAACCAAGCCCAAGCTTCATGCAAAGAATCTAGTAACAATAATCAAACAAAGAGTTATAGTCTGAGTGTAGACATGGTGGCACAAAGAAACAAAAACCCTAAGTTTTCCTCAAATCCACAGAATGCAAATGAAGTGCGAGAATGCCTAAGTTTAAATTCGATAAAACTTTGGAGTCTACAATGCAGAATGAGTTAAGATTTTGTCAACCATAGTGCACGACAACACCACTGCAAGTGCCACATATCATCACATGATATGGCAGTGATATTTTATGGGTAATGTTGACCATTGAGTAAAGTCTTGAGTGTGGATGAGTTTAGACATATGTTGTCGAGCTAGGGCTTTTTAGACTATGGTGTCAATTTTTTGGTATGGAGTTAGGGTTTATACATTTAGGGTTAGTTGATGGGTTTGTAATATATTTTTGTAATAATTTGGTAAACTATATAAAAAGATGTAAATCTTTTTATGCACCAACATTAGGGGATATGAGTTTAGGGCTAGGTTTTAGGCATGACTTATGCCTTAAATTTAGGGGTTTTTTAAAATCATAGAGGGAGTTTTAGAAGCTATATTTTTTAGCATCATTTGGGCCTAAAAATTAGGGTAACTATCTATATAGGAGACCTTTTGGGGGGGGTAGGTTTTCATTTTCTAAATTGACCTTAGGTGCTACATAACTGAACTGCTTATTCATTTGTAGGGGTTCATAATTTTGGGAAATAGAGGTATTAGTGAACATATTGTTCCTTTGCCCTTTTACTTGTATTTTGTAACCATTTTTATAGAGTTTAAAGATAATAAAGCTGGCCTTATTATTCACATATCTTTTCTGAGTTTTGTCATCAATCCTTTTAAGTTTTTCTGCATTTAAGTGTTTATCCCTTTCAAGCATAGATTAGTAAATCACTCTAAATTCCTATTCTAAGTTATAAAGAATTAACCTTTTGCATAATTTACCTGTTTGTTGGTTTAATTCCTACCATTTGTGGCACCAAACCCTAATAGTAAATTTTAAACCATCCCAGGTGTTGAGAAGTGAAAATCATTGTAGAATTTAGTAATGTGTATCTTGTAGGTACAGACTTACAATTCTGATAAATCTGAATCCATTCGGTGTATCACCCTTTTTAGTTAGCTATTCATTTTATTTCCAGTTATCCTTCTTGTTTTTCCTAAAACCATAAAATTCAGTATTAGGTGACATCCCAAATCCAATATGAACCGGCCTAGAATCCATAGATTCATTCTCTCATCCACCAAGGAGAATGTTTCCATGTTTCAACAGGATGGCTAGATTATGTATCTAGCTATAGGCGCAATCCTGATTGACAACAATTGTATTATTCGGCCATGTTTCATCTATAATGTCCATATCCTTGTTGGCTTTTGTGTTCAATGATTCTTCATTAACATCCTCATCAATAATAAGAATATGTTCAGGGATCTGTTTAGCCTGGTCATCTTTGTTCTATTTTTTGTCGGTAAGAGAAATTTGTGGCTCAGGACTTGTATCCTTTTTAGGTATATCAAGTATCTTTCTCCATTCAGCCTCACTTTTCCTGTCTAGTTCAAGTAGATGTCCTTGAAGTACTTGATATGCTCTTGACTTTGGTGAGAACCTTTTGGATTGTTTCTTCATCATCTCTTCAATTTCCTCCATTTTAGATTCAAGAGGCATGACAGAAAATAGGGTTCTTTCCCTAATTTGTTTCTCATAGTGTAATGCAAATGTCCATCTTGCCGAAAATCTATTCAAAAGTTCTTTTGGCATATTGTCTTCCAATTGTATTGGAACATATTTGAATATACATATCATTTTGATAATTTCCTCTTCTATTTTATTTTGATCCTCGGGATCCAATGTTAGCCATTTCTTAATCTTGCGATCATTTGTTGTACCCAATTTGATAATAGAAGCACATACCTCGTCAATAGTTTTAGGAATCTTACTCTTTTCTTTTTGGACAAATTCATCCTATTGAGTATCTTCGATATATTCCTTGTTTAGGATTAATTTCCTTCTCCTCTTTGGTGCTTTGGTCTATTTGGTTTGAGTTTTTCTTTTTTAGGTCCTTACTTGACCTTTCTTGATCAGTGAAGGACTTGCATCCTTTGTTGTCTGGCTCCTTGTCCTAGTTGCAACAGTATTCCTTGGCTTCTTTGCTGGTGGTATAGGTGGTGAATCAAACTCTGTGGAATCTGAGTCACTCTCCTTCTCAACTTCACCGATAGGTGACTGGCTCTCAGTTTCTTTAGTCTATTTTTTTTCCTCATTCACTGACAATTTTTCCTTCAAGGTTGTAACCATTTTATCTTTCTTTCTGTCAATATTTTTTACAACTTAGCCAGTTTTGATCCTTTCTTTGGCTTCCTCATAAGTTCCAAACTTGGGTTGTGATTTGTCCAATGGTTCATTTATCAATGCCTTAAAAGCATTTGATGCTCTATCTATGTTCACCGCATAGTCAAGTGGAGCCAGCCATGTTGTCCTTGGTACAACTAGCTTGATATAGGTGTATTTAGTGTCCACCATAAAACATATGTCAGTCTTGAATTTTTATACTAACTATTCTGGAATCCTTACTCTCTTATGCATTCTTTCTTTGAATCCAGCAAAGTATTCATCCATAAATGATTCAAAATTGTCTCCTAGTGATTTGATGAACTCACTAATCTGTGTGGTCACTGGTCTAGTAGTGTCCCATTTGACATTTCCTATGGATGGGAAGGATTCTTGAAAATAGAAAAATATGCACATGATGACTGAACCAAACTTACATGAGTTGGACTTTTCAGTCCTTATTGTCTTCATGTTCTCATCCAATTGTCTTAGCAAAAGTTCTGACAGATCCAACTGCAGTCCCTTCTTGACAATCTTATATGTTGTATCCACTTCTCTAGATGCAATGTGGTTCATCATGATAGCCTAAAATAACTTATATCCTAAGACACGTGCTCCAAATTTCATTTCATCATCTTTGATGGTGGATAGCTTTAATCCTCTTCCATCCCATGCTTCTTTTGTATTATTTTCAATGTCAGCTTTAGGTGGGTGCTTGAGTGCCTTTACCTTATTATTTATGGGATAACTAGTAATAGTGTGTATAGCATCCATGGTTATTGGTTTTGGCTCATCCAGCCATATCTTTCAGTCATGTGTCCTGCTCAGTACTAACCGAATCCATTCAGTTTTGAATTCCTTCAGGAATAGTAGGGCATGTGTGAGCCCTTTTACTTTAATGTGTTTATGCTCTTCCTTGATAGTGGCATCATTGTTGTAAAGCTTCTTGAAAGCTTTCTCAACTTCTAGGTCTCCTATTTCTGTAATCTTGCAGTGTATATAAGCTCGCACGTCTTCAACGAGCAAAACCCTAGCTGGTATTATGGAGAGTGCACCAGTGTTGTTGGGTGTTGAAACAACCTTGATACATATCTTGTAATGAGGTTCTTCACATGTGGAATTTTTGATTAGATTAACCTTATTCTTCTTATCATTCTTGATCTTGGAGGTTCTTGACATAGTTGCCATTGTTTCTAAAATTAGGGCTTTTCCCATAAATGAGAGTAGAGTTCCTGGTTATCTATGTTACTTACTTCAACCTATGTAACTATTAGGAATCTCTTTGGAGTGCAAAGATTCAAATTGTAGGCACTCTGCAATTGGGTCACTTCATGCTCAGGTTTCACTTTGTCTCTTTGCTCTAGTGACTTGGTGAAAAATGAAACCCTTTCGTCGTCTATTTATAGACTTTGCCCTAATTCAATTCATTAATGCTCAACCACTTCTCAGTGTGTGAAGATGGAGTCATCGGGTGAAACATAAATAACTTTATCGATGAGAACGTGATGCTTCGGGGAAGCTATCAACTTGTTACATTCACCGATGGATTTTGGTGTATGGCGAAGACAACATTATCAACTCACATGATTACCGATAGATCTCGGTTTACACTAGAGACTTGTCCTTTATGTGTTAACTGATGATTCTCAGTAAGTATAGACAACTTAGCTTTGTATGTACACTGATGCATTTCGGTATGTGTTGACCAACGGGATTGTTTTCACAAAATAATAAGTACTATCATTGTGCATATTTAATCATGTTGATTTGGTATTTTAACTATGCATAATGGAACTAATGCAAAATATAACTTGGTATAATGCAATTCCATACTTACTTGATCTACTTAGGTAGGGGTGGTGATGTGACCAGAACAATTGGATAAGGTGTCACCAATTTCATTGCTCGGTCGAGCTTCATCAGTGTTTGTAGATTTCCTCCACATTTTATTTCTCATCTTCCTGATGTCTTCAATGGTGTTTCCACTGGCAAAGGTGCTTGTCTCTGTCATTCAGTCTCTGCAGTCTTTCTTTACATGACCAACTTTATGACAGTGTAGACATGTCATTCTGGTGTTAGTCCAGCTCCTAGACTTTCTTGTCCATTGTCTCATATAGTTTACATCTATGTGACCAAATATTCCATAATCCCAAACATATGAGTTACCGGCTCTTTTTAGTTGATAAGCACTTTCTTGATCTGTATGCTTCCATGCTTTCTTTTTCTTCTTCCAGCATTCAAGATCTTTTTGGTTGATAAGCATTTTCTTGATCTTTAGGCTTCCATGATTTCTTTTTCTTCTTCCAGCATTCAAGAGATGTGTGCCCATTCATTTTGCAAGTATGACAATATTTGTCCATTTAGGTTTCCTTCTTTGGTTGTATCACCTCAAATTTACATTCATAAGCTTTATGTCCTTTCTTGTTACATTTATAACAAATTCCTATGAATGAAGATGTGGATTTAGGAATACCTTTCATTTTTCTCTTGCAAACATTTGATGTGTGGCCTATCCTTCCACAGTGATTGCATGTTAGCTTTTTTTGTCTTGGATTTGCATAGACATTCTTTGGATCAACTTGTTTTGGTGATTCTTCATTTTTGGTATACCCTAGTCTGGTATTATTGTTGACTATTCTTTGTCCATCCATAAAATCATCCATAATTTTGGTGCTTTCTTCAGCTCTCTTGATCATGTCATTATGTTGTTTCAGAGTTCTCACTTCATGTTTTAGCTTTTCATTTTCTTCTCTTAGCTCACTGATAGCTTCTATTCTTTCAATGAGTTTTGTATTCATTCTGTTTGCCTCTTGACTCATAAGAATAATCTTATTTTTGATCTCTTGATGATGTTTTGTAAGTCTTTATATTTATGACTCTTTCTCTTGTATTTTTTCAATAATCTTTCTTATGTCATCAATAGCTAGTGTTCTTTCTTGCTCAGCTTGTCTAGCATTGTTCATGACATCGATCATTCTTACCATCTATGTCTCTTGACCGATTTTTAGAGATTTCACTTTTCTAGATAGATGTTGATTGATTTCATTCAGACTTGTGATACTTTCTTCAGATGTGTCTGATGCTTTGCTAGTTGTAGATCCTGAAGATTCAAATAGATCTGGTATCTCTTCTTCATGGTAGTCTATTTCATTACAGCGAGATGCCATAATCTTCCTTTCATCCAACAACTATCTCATCTTGATTCTAGATTCTTTATATTGTTCAAAGAAGATCTGTATCTCTAACTTTTGATTCTCAATACTCTTGTCAAGCCTATACTTCTCCATTGTATGATCTTTTCTCTCAAGTCTTTAAACTTTCCAAATAAGTGATCTAGCTCTGATACCGATTGTTGGAAATAATGGGAAGTATGTACTAAGAGGGGAGGGGTGAATCAGTACCTCTAAAACTTTTAGTTAATTAACCTTTAACCTTATGTAATCAAATCTTTTCTTTACCGTTCATATATGTTATTCTTTCTTTATGCATGTGATATCAATTCATAACCTTAATTATATGTAGACATTCATAGAAATATTCATGAAAGAAATAACACATAACACAAGATATGGTAACGTAGAAAACCCCTGTTAGAAGGTAAAAACTACGGTGGGCATGGCACCCACAAAAAATTCACTATCTACAGATTGGAAGGGGTCAGTTAAGGCTTACAATTTGATCACTTCTGATGATCTACCCTATTAGGAGTATTATGTGGAGACTAGTTAAGGTCTACTTTGTTAAGAGCTTTAGAAACATTTTTTAGTGTGCACTCGGTTAAGAGATTTACAATAGGATTGTTAAATCCACCTTTCTTGAAAGGATTTCTTCTATTTTCTATACTTGTTAGAATGTAGACAAAAATACTCATTTACCTAAGTGTATGCAATCTACAATTGCTAATTACATATCCATTAAATATTACATGTACAATGTATCACCTAATGTGATTGATTAATACCTTTGTTTCTCGGTAGCCTTGATTATTGGTTCTTGATAACCAAATTCATATTTTGTTGTTCTGATTCTTGAAATTCTCAGTCTGATCCATAGATGTGCTCCTTGGCTACAATCATCCTCTCATCCATTTCAAATGAATGATTACACATATATTTATACAATAGATTTGACCTTTTTAGTTTCACATATTACAAACTTAACTCTATGATCAAAGGTTTACAACTTGACCTTGATCTCCATGTTTGCATGTTTTTAATCAGTTAGATTGACTAAAACAATTACAATTATCTTTCTTGTCCTCAAGAAATGGTTTTAAAAAAAACCTAAATTCTAAATATAAAGCATAAATATTTTATCTAACGTGGAAGTCAGATCCACTTTTCTCAGGATATAACTGACTTTCAGTGTCTGATGCTCGGGTTTCTCTTAAAGTCTTTCAGTGTTCCTTTGTTGAACTATCTGTTAGGTTCCCTTGCTATGTCGAGTTCCTCTCTTTACTTCTCTTCAGTTTATAGTGTAACCTTCTTTTCGGGTTCCTTTGTATCTTGTTTGGGTTGCACTTTCAGTTTACACTGTAAAACTTGTCTCATCGAGTTTCTCTTTACTTAGCACTTTCAGTCTAAACTGAAACCTATTTTTTGGTGTAGTGTAACTGACAATTTAAACAACTATTTCTCTTTGCATACTAGTGGAAAAATATATGTCATCAGTTACCATATAGTAGGATGCACAGGAAGAACATGCACGGTGGAGAATGAATCCACGTTTGTATCTATCAGAGACTTCAGAGACTCATCTAATCCTAGTGCAAAATCCAAAAGGGATTTCATCACTGATCTATCCATGGAATTTGATACCTCAATAACAAGATCCTCATGCATCTCATCCTCACTAGATTCAACATGTATTCTCTTAGGTTCAATGACATTAATCTTAGGAACCTTGACTGCATCCTTGCCTCCTTTTATGGTAAGCTTCAGGATAAATAGATGTTCAGATGTAGATTTTCCATCCTTCCCTTTACCCCTAATTTCTGACTTTCGGCCAATCAAACCAACATGATCAAAACCCTTTCCTGGCTTAATTTTTATGCACTTGAGACCCCTCCTCTTTAGTTGGATGTTTGTGTTAGAAAGGATGGACTAAATGTTTTCCCCAATAGACATGATCTCCTTCATTGACCATGAAAGTGGCATAATAATTCCGCTATATGATGTCTCTCATAGTATGGATCAAGGATATTCTTGTCATATTCAACTTCATCATGAATATATGCCAAGTTGAAGTCCACTATTTCCTTTATATTTATCCTGCAATAGTCCAACTTTCTAATATCAACCTCTATACATAGATTAATATAGAGGTCCCCTAGATGATGCACATTCACAAATCACCTCTTCTTCTTGTCATTCAAGCATCTCCAATCAAAGAAACTAGACTAGACATGAAATTATTAAGAGTGATCTCTTGAAGCTCAAATTGTGATGCCTACACCTGTCTGACATAATCTTAGCACTATTTCTCATTTATATGTTCTCTTGTCGATACAGATTTTAGTATAGTTGAACTATTGGAACACGTGAATTCTTTATGGATCTATTGAATCCTTTGCTTGTAATCATCGTTTGATTATGTAATCAAGAAATCCTTGTGATATTATGTGTAAGTGATGCAGATTTCACTATGGGACTTAGTTTTGATGGTTTTGTATATTGGAATAGTATGTGGATTTTAGATGTAATAAAAATGCAGATTTATTAAGAGTATGTTTATGCATATGGAATAGATTTAGATATTGTTAAGTTCAATGAATCTTTGATGTAAGTGTGAGTGAATGTGTGTTCAACTTACATTATGTATTCTATTATTTTTATGTGTGATTTATTGGACCTACTGATGTGTGCAATGAGTGTGTAGGAAACGTTGACCATGGTACTAATTGGGGATTCGGGAATGGACCTATGTGAAAACCATGATGCTAGGCCCTATCTATAAAAAGAGACATGGACCCCATTGTATTGTATTTTTATTCATAAAAATATGGTGTATGATTGTATTTTATTTAATTGAGTAAATGTGTAATAAGTCATGCTCATGTGAAATTGTTGTGTCACTTGACACGTGCACCTTGTGTGTTGGCATGGCTAGTGAATGTGACTAGCATAGGCTTAACTTTACCCAGGAGTTACCTAGGATAGTCCCTATGCTTACCCTAAGGTTTAGGAAGATAAGATTAAGATAAGGATGAGTCAAGAGAGATTAGATTGAGTCTTGAGGATTGGATTTTCGAGAGTTAACCTTGGGTGGAGTTTAGGAGGGTCATTTGGGCTCCTAGAGAGTAACTAGGGTCAAAAATAACTACCCCACTTGGTACCTTAGGCTTTAGGGGTCATTTTCAGCCCATTAAGAGTCTTGAAACTCATTTATGACTCCCCTAAAGTCTCCATCTTGGGGAGTGGCGAATTTGAAGAGTTGTAAGACTTTGCTGAAGACATCCATTCTTTCCTTGCAAGCATTTTACTCCATTTATGGAGAAGGAAAGTGGGGAGAGTAGATGGATTAGGTTCTCCCCTCCATTTATGACTCCTGATATTTTTACACACCCACTCTCTATTTTTAGAGACAGATTCATTTGTAGGAGTAAGACTTGAGAGAAGAAGGAAGGATGAGAAGCAGAAGCTCTTCACAAAATCACCTTGCATTAACCATAGCTTGGATTTGAGGTGATTTTTCTTATTAGCATAGTTTAGAGTAGTTCTTGTTTTCATATATACATAGCTTGAGGAATCCTTGGATGGAATTTATGTTATTGTTTTCAACTTCATGGGTTTTCATGGAATTTATGTGTTGAGTCTGTATTTATTTTGTGATTATTTGTATATGGGTTTCTTCAAGGCTTATTCACCCTTGGGAGGGTTGGGTAACCTTGATGGGGTGAAATTTAGTGATCTACCCAAGTAGTGCAGAGTCTCCCATGTGTGGAGGGATGTACATGGGTATATGCGTGCCCATGATGCCAAGAATCTCCAAATAAATTTGGGGTTCATAAGAAAGATTGGAAGGCTTGAAGCCATAACTTTTTTTTTGAAAGAAAAGTAAATTTACTCTAGTTTCCATTGTAGGGCTTGGAGGAGAAGGGTAGAAAAAAATTTCATGAGTCCATGTGTGGCCATGGAATAAGGTTAAATATGTGGTACTTAGGAATGTTGAGCCCATGTGTGGCATATTCCTAGTGTATGTATTTTGTATTATTGGCTTTCTCATCTTGTGGTAGTCCTTTTTCACCCCTGTGTTTCAATTCTTTTGGAGACCTATGTATATCCTTGGGAAATGGGAATTTTCTTGTGTTCATGTTTTCAGTTTCCTGGTTGTTATGTGTGTATGTATCCTGGTTCAGTTTTGGATCCCCTAGCTCGGGGGTGGCCTTGCAAAGGCCTAGGTTGGGAGGTGAGCCTCCATGGTCAACCTTGATGTTCTTGCAGGTTCAAAGAAAGCTTCTGAAAGTATAGCCAAAGTTTTGGTGTCTTGGTTGCAATTCCTACCTCACAGTCTTTTTCTGTTCAAGCTTCTCCCTTGTAATATCTGAAAGGGTTTTGGAAATTGTAATCTTCTTGTATTTTTGAAATTAGATTATGGTTATTTCTATTAATAAAATAAGTATCTGGACCTTTATTTGAAATGATTGTTATCAAAATGAATTTATGGTTGTTTTACTAAATATAGTGGAAAAAGGAATCTTAAGGACTATAACTCTAATTGATGTTGTTGTTCTATATTAATATTTCAATTAATTAAATTTATGAAATTTACAAAGGTGTAGAAAATATTTCATTTCTTATAGTTAATATAACATGTTTAAATGAAAATTTTAAGTTGATTAGGACAAGGTTTTAGTGCCCAAATTTGGGGGCATGACACAAATTCTATGTTTTTGGCCTTGGGCACTATATCCAAGGAATACCAGCCTATCCTGAGTGGATTACATGAGGAAATCCCCACTCTAGACCTGTGCAATGTTGATTGATATGACTATACTATCATCAGTTCCCTTTCCAAATCCATCAAAATGATCATGTATGTGGGGTAACGCAGAAAGGTATAGGGTTCACCCTGGAAGTATCCAACTCTGAGATACATGAAGTTAGGAAATTGTAGAAATAGACAACCATAATCACAAACCTTATTCCAAGCCTCATCAAACACAAAATTTTTAGGAAGTTCTTTGTCAAATAGACACATGTAATCCCCAAAGAAGGCATCCTTCACTTTGTGGTAATGAGCTCGGTTGGGTCTCAGAGTGAGCTACTCATAATAGTCCCACATAGGAACTAGAGATCTATCTCCCTTGGGTGAGAGACCATAAAATGATCCAATGGAAACAATAATGTATACTAGATAGGAGTTCATATAAAATGTGCAAGTTCTAACCACCTCAGATAACTACTTACATAGGATATCACTAATTATTTCTCCCTAGAATATCTTATGCTTGGACCTGATTATTATGGAGATAAATTTGTACATTTAGGGATCAAAGTTATTGGATTCCTTGAGGCCTGTTATTATGCTGATCATTTTGATGAGATTATTTATCTCTTCCATTAATTCATATCATTTTACCTCCCTCCTTTGGCCATATTGAAAAATTAGGCCTCTTGTGAATTAACCAATTATCATTGATATACTTGATTCAAGACTTACTATCTTCATTCCACCTTTCAAGAGCCTTCTCCTTTGATATATTCATGAATACAGAAGAAGGTGGTACTCTAAAAAAAATTTCAATGGTGTTAGGATCTAGGCTAAGGATTGTGTTCCCATCCTGATCCCTGAGAGTTTTGAAAGGATAATCAAAATTCTTGGCACATGCTACAATAAATTTTGTATCCAAGGTAGCCAAAGTAAAAGTAGCAACTAGATGGATGTAAATTTTTTTAACAAGAAGCATCTCATACTTGGTTGAAGACTCTTTCAAGAAACCTTCCCATGTTCAGATGACCAAGCTCTGTATCTCAAATATCTTCCACATATGGTGTAACCTGAGAAGGAGAAATGGAATTTTGATAATTGGCATACTAGTACTTAATTTTATTCTTATCTTTACCCTTTGAAGGAACAACTTCTTCTGACATAGCAAGCTTGTGTGTGAGAGACACTATTTCCTAGAAATTCAAAAAAGGTGAGTACATCCTCATGTGATGGATCCATATAAAGCTATTTTTTGGTGCAAAAATTTATAGATCTAGAAGCACGCAAGTGAGTAATAATACAAGAAATTTTTGGGTTAGAAAAGAGCAATTAATTTTTGGTGAAATCGACTCTCCAAATAAAGAGAAAAACCAAAAATGGGTTTTTTTAGGAGCAATGCATATGCAAACATTAAGGTTTAGGTAGGAAAATGAAGAATGAATGAGTATATATATATGAGGAAAGGTATCTCCCTCATAGATGGGTTTTTTATATCCCACTACAATTCAACTGGAAAGATCTTAATGCATACAAATAGGATTTTTAAGTCCATTTACAACCTTGGAAAAGAGAGGAAAAGTGAATGCAAAACACTTGGAAAAGTGGGATTTTTGGCTTGCATTGCACAAAGGGGAAAAACTTGCACTTTTGGAGTAATCCATTATTTAGAACGGGGTTTTTAATCCCAATTGCATATACAAGAAAGATTAAGTTCTTGCATATGCAACTTGGAGAATTATTGAGACAGAAATAGAAGGATCAACACTTAAAATAAATACAAATCTAAAAATGAATGACAGATTTGCATCAACATTAAAAAACTGAAAACATATACACAAACTTGAAAAGAAAGCCCTAAAATTTAAAAGAAAAAACTTACCTCTTCCTTGAGAAATACAAGGAAAATAACTCTTCCAAATTTTGGAGAAAAATCTGAAATAAATCCAAGAGATTTTTGGATTTAGAAAAAGACTTCAAAAATGGAGTTTATATAGACCAATAATTTGATCAATTCTTCCCCCCAAATTAATGCATTTCCATGAATCACTAAAATATGTGTGACAAATTTCTACCATGAAGATTCAAAATGCATAAAAATAGCAACCAAAAGACTTGATCAAACCTTGCAAATCAAAGCTATTTTCTAGAGTTTGAAATGGAGATGCAAAGCCTATGAAAAAAAGGTTCCCTAGAGAGTAGAAACGTGATTTGAAACCATAAAAACAAGCTAAAAAATGATTATATTCCCTTGATGGGTCTCTTGCTTGAATCTACACTCAATAGACACCTCTTTTCTTTCCCTTAAACACATGAGTTATGCCCTAGACCGGCTTTATAAGGCTCGGTGCAACTTCTAGAAAGAATAGAAAGGAAATAACATGTTTTTATATGAGTTTTTACACATATCAAAAGGATGCAAGTGCTCCCAAAAATGTTGTCAATAGACTTCAAGAGAAAATGTGGGCTCGTAATGCTCTATATGGGCTTCAAAAACACATTCCATAGCATGTAAATGCTTTCAAAAAATCTTCCATAAAATTAGGAGAAAACCATGACGTTTAATGGTTGAAAATGGCTTTAGAAAGTCTTGTTGCATATGTAAGGAAGACTATGAAAATGATGACGGTTTTTAACAAATCCTTTGCACATCATTCTAATGTGCAATGTGTTTGAAAACCACTACTTATGGTCAACATGGGTTTTGAATGAGCCTCTACACATTCAAATATATACTCATGAGTTTATAAAAATGTGCAATCCACTTCAAAAATGCCACTCTTGGACTGGATGAGATGAGACAAAGGAAAAATCACTTTATACAAGTAATGAAAAACTTTTAAACATCCATCACATGTTTTAAAACCCAACATTTCCCCTTTAAAAACTAATAATAGGTTTTAGGAAACTTATTACATGTTTTGATGTTTTTATAAGATGCAAGAATTCAAAGGAATTTTTTTTTGAGTTAAAACGTGATTTATAAGTCTGTTTGCATATCATAACATATGTATATCTCTCATACAAACCCTTCAAAAATTGCCACCATTAGCTGGAGTGGGTTGTTTGAGTCCATTTACATGTAGTTCAAAACACGTAATGTCTTCAAAAAATTCCACCCATCCATAGAGAATGTGTCTTAACACATATGGAGTTTTTATGTGTAATTAAAAGCAACATTTTGAAGAGAAAATGTATAATTAGAGTTAAAAAAACCCACCTTCACATTATAAACTCATTTAAAAGTTCATACATCCTCATGGGAAGGTATAAAAATGGAGTTTTATTTCCATCTCATGTGTAAATACACCCATAGTATTATGCAACACTTAACAAAAGCCCACTAATAAAAGATTTTAATTAAAGAATGACAATATACAGTCAGGCTTAAAAAGCCCACTATTGATCGCTTAAATCTTTAATATCTTTTGACAGACAACTCTGATTGAAGCCTAAGATAGCTCAAAACAAGTGGACTTGAAAATGTCACAATACTAGGGCAAAAACACAGCTAAAAAAAGCACACAAAGAAGAAAAATGAATTAAAGACTCGAAGGTTTCCATAAATCAAGTGCTTGTAGGCAGAGAAGAAAAAATCATTCTAACAAGCAATATGGTGATAATCTTTACAAAATCCTTCCAAAACAATGTTCAGAAGACATGGAACTCGAGACAATTCAAGGATAAAAAATTATCTTCATCATGCATCATTCAAAACACCTAAACTCAGAGGAAACACCTACGAATTCATGAGAAAATTGTGTAGGGTTGTCCAATTTTGTGATCTAAAAATTGGGGACAACAATTGCAGATGTGGATATATGATAGATTGTGTATATAGACATATTTATGAAATTGTACATTGACATGTTTTTCAATGGTTGATGCAAGTGAAAATAAGAGGGAAGACATTAGGATTCCATAGTAATGAAGAAGAAAGAAAATAGTGATTGTGTGTATCTCAGAAGCTGGAGTAGTGATTGAAAGTATCTTTGATAATTTAGAAGTTGATACGTTATAATAAAATCTATGTATTGTAACAGAGTATCCCTATAATTAAATATTTCAGTTATATTTTAATAAAGGTTTTGATGCTCCTTGGAATGGGTGTTCCTAAAATAGTTAGGTGTTGGTGCTCCTTGGAATGGGTGTTCCTAAATTAGTTAGGTGTTGGTGCTCCTTGGAATGGGTGTTCCTAAAATAGTTAGGTGTTGGTGCTCCTTGGAATGGGTGTTCCTAGAATAGTAAGGTGTTGGTGCTCTGAACTTTAGTTAGTGAGACCCTAATGTATGCTATGTGAGGCATCATTTTTCTAGTGAGGCATAATAAAATAATTCATAAAGTGGTTTTTCACCCTTAGGTGTTTTCCACTATAAAACAATGTGTCAAGTGCCTAAATGTGTGCATATGTTTTATTGTCTTATAATTTGAAGCACATAAACTTAATGATGTCAAAGTAATCATTTCACATCCCATTTGTTTAAAGTTTAAAAGTTAAAAATTGTTTTATAGATCACTAATTCACCCCCCTCTCAGTGATCTTGGTATTCCAACAAGTGGTATCAGAGAAAGGTTCTCGTTAAAAATTCCAATCAACTTGGGTAGGTCTTGGTAGAAGGAATACTATAGGTAAGAATTAAAGGAACAACAAGATTAAAGATTAATCTAAAAAGAAAATAGATTTAAATGATGTTGTTGATTTGTCTAATAATTTGGATTCTAAAGATTGTATTGCAGATGTTTTTAGAGCCTCTACTGATTAGGAAATAGAAGAAGCAGAAGGAGTGGTTAGTCTTGAAGAATAATTTTATTTTTTTTAAACAAAATTGGGCGAGCCACTATATATATTATTATTAATAAACTAATTCGAAAGCTCATCCGGGAAAGAATCAGCAAGAAAACCCAGAATCATCGCTTATTACAAAATTTTGTCCAAACAATTTTTCAACATTCAAGATAAAATCAAGGGGGCAAAATACATATATGTAACTATCTAAACCTAGCCACTATAATAGCCACTTGAGCTCAAAACATTAAAACATGTTTTGATATGTATAGTATACAAAATTTTATGCTCAAAGATTTGCATTCGGCTCACAAGCTGTCACCCACTGCAAGTGAATCACTCCTCCATTTTTGTAGCCTCATTCTGTGGGCATTCAATTTGAGATTGTGTAGTCCATTTGTCATTCCCATCTTATGTTGTGTATGTAGGAGGAGGCATCTCCCAACTAGTGTCGTGAAAAAATGATGCATTCAAAATCTAGCCCGAGGTAACCGCAGGGTTCGAGTCCCATCCACTCTCGTGTTCTGGAAATGCAACCGACTCCCATCTAGTTTCAACAACAGCAACAGGTTGGAGCAACCGAATTGGAGTCTCTACACCTCCTTGTTCTCTAGAACTATCCTTTCATAGATTAGGAACAATCTTTGCCACGTCCTTTGAAGCCTCACCTTCTTCCCAAAAATTCCAATCATTTGAAAAAGTCGACGGATTCCATTTTAATGGCCAAGAATTAGGGAATCATGTTGGAGAAGAAGGGTTTGGTAACCCTAGAATATCGAGAAGGGCACCCAAAAATAATTTATTTCAGCCCTAGATGTGATCAAGAGTCTCAGAAAATAAAATCAAGATCTCAAGGTATGCTTACAAGATAGTGTTGAGGTTAATAAAGAAGTTGTGAAAATTATAGTGAATCTAAAAATGAGGTTGAGTTTTTAAATGATCAAGTCTTGGTAAGGAAAAAGGATGAAAAAGATGTGGAATCCAAGTTAAGAAACAAGGAAGAGGTATGTAAAAACTTAGAATATGAATTTATTTCTTTGAAAATAAATCTGAATAATGACTCCTTGTTAGAAGAACAAACTTTGAAAGATAATATGATCATAAATCTGAAAACTGAAATTGAAGAATGTAAAAGAATGATACATATATAAAAATCTGATTTGGAAGTTAAAAGAATAGACTATATGAAGCTTGAAGATGAAGTTTTCTCTTTGAGGACAGAGGTTGAAACAGTTAAGAATCAATCACAGAAAAATCAGATGTTTGATCATAGTACTAATATGTTGAATGAGATGTTGGACAGGAAAAAGCATTCTAAGGATCCTACTGGCTTGGGATACGAGGTTGGACAAAGTTATTCAGAAGGAACTAAACATGACATAGTGTTTTGTACTCCTGATGAGAAGAAGTTTACAGTCAATAAAACACCTAAGAAGAAGGTTGATTTGAACCAGCATGATGTTGCACTTAAGAGTAAAGATAACATGAAATCAGGTGATAACATTATTGCTAGAGTATCATTCAAAGGTACTTACAAAGAAAGAAGAAGTTTTTCATATCCTTGATATAATCAGTCAGTCAAGTACAATTACTCTTTTCAAGGTTATTTTTATACTTATGGTCATAAGCCTACAATATGTAACTTTTTTGATAAAAGATGCCTTAATTTTTGAAGAAGAAATTCTCTCATGAATCAAGTTTGTTATAACTGTCATAATTTTGGTCATAAGATTGAAAGTTGTATAATACTTGATTAAAGATCCTCTAAGGAAAATATGTTCATGAAAGACAAGAATATAAGATGTTATAATTGTAACCACCTCAGACATATAGCATGCTTTTTAAGAAGCAGTGGAGAAAGACTACATGGTGGTCATGACAGGAAGAAACGATTCAGTATGGTTTGGAGAAGAAAATTGAATCAAGGTGATGTTAAAGATGAAATGTGCCCTCCTTGCACATATTACATCATCAAAGACTTGAGAAGTAGAAAATACTCGGGGGGATTCTATCATAGTAACATTCTTTATCTCTCAGTAGAAAAGAAAGAAGGTATGATAATGAAGTTGCAAGTTCACTACTAGTTCATTGGTAAGCTTGATGGTTTGGTGTCTTAACTCATATAAATGGTTTACCATGAAGATAATTGAGAACATTATTTGATAAGTAAGACTCTATACAATTGTAATCCTTCACTTTTTTCATATTTTTGATATTATTCTTGGACATTTGTATACATGTGATGAAGGTCACAAAGTGGTATGTTATTATATAATGTGATCATAAGACACCTCTTGATTATGGACATGACATATTATTAATATGTATTGTTGATTACTCTTCAAGGACTGATTACTAGTTGTAATGTTGAGAAATTGGACTGATTTATATCCTATTAGAGGTATATTGAGGTGTTGTCATCCTTTTTGGAGGTTCATGATGCAATTATTGAAGAGGTAATTTGTGAGGTAAAACATTATTCATATTTTAAGAATTAGCAGTCAAGAAAAATATTTGTGTGGCTACATAACAGCTAGTATAAGTCTATAAATTGGCTAGTTGATAGATGTTAATTTCACCTACAAATTTTATTCCTTCCATATAATATTATTTTAAGGTTTAGGGGGTCAAATTGATCAATTTCTAAAAACTATTTTGATTTTGTCACTGCTACGACATGAAGGTTGCAGTAACTCTATGGCTTCATCACTAAGCCAAAGTATGCATTGGGAATGTATATATGTTTTCTAACATGGAGGTAGTCATAGTAAAGCTTCTATATGTTCATGGTAATTAAATCTTGCTATGATTTTTTAAGTGCATGAAGGTATGTGCAATGTGTACAGATGTTGAACAAACCATTGTTATTGTGTGAGAGATGGAAATGAAAATTTCAAAAGAGGCTGTATACGACAGACATTATTGTGATTGGTTTGTTACAAAAAAAAATTAAAAGTGGAAACTCTTCATAAAATCTTTATATAATTAGTCATGCATTGGTGTATCACTTTTATGACTACTAGCAAATGTTGTGCCAAAAAGTGAATAGAATTACCAATGCAAGAAATCCTAAGAGTAACACTAGCAGTTGTTGAGACATGAAATCTCTAGTAAAAAAAGATACCTCCTCTTAATGATCAATTTGTGATAGTGGTTGGATATGAAAATGGATATTTGATTGATCAGATTTGTGTTTCATTTAGTTGGAAATCATGTGCAGAAATTTTCAAACCAGTTCACTATTATGATGTTTCCTTATAGAAATACAACAAATGGAAATGTGAATAGTACTTAATTTGATTTATCAATGCAGATCAAGATCACACTTTCTTACAATTGTGTTTATGATCACACGTTTTCCAATTATTAATGACAGAGTAAAAGGTAGCAAGAAGTGTTGAAGATGGATTAAATAACCAAGCTTGCATTAATATGATGTGGAAGGATTTTGGTATTGAAAAATAAAATGATAAGATAATGCTACCCATGGATCGGATGCACCGAGTTGGGAAGTAGTGGTTGAAACTCCTCAAGTTGTGGACCCTCCTTTGGGAACTTATGAGACTGATTGAGTTGAATACAATACTAATATATTTGGCTCGTAGGATTATTGTCTACTAGTTAATCCATATGCATATAATTATAGTTGTTTAAAACTTTTGATATGCTTAGTTTTTGAAATTTAGAAAGCAATGTAATATCTAAATCATATAATACTGCAGTAGGTGCTAGTTTCTAACTAGAATAATTTAGATCAATAGATAATCTAAATCTGAATTTTTGATGTATATATCTCTCTAAAATATCCTTAATATATTAAAAAATGATCACATTTTAAGAAAAAAATGACAACAAATGTGGATTTGCATACCTTGTTTGGAGCACAACTTGAAAAAGAAACTCAGAGCTAAAAATGTGAGTCCAAAAATGCTTGTAGAAAAGGCATATTAAAGGAAAATACATAGATTTAAATAGAGTTTTCAATGAATTTTTCTAATTCTGATCATATATATTCGTAGAACTCTGAGGTTTTAATACTTGGTGTTTAGCAAGAACTCACAGTTCTCATGCTCAATGGCTTGCAAGGAATCAACATTTTGTTTGCATATTACATGTAATGTAATATGTAATGGTACACAAAATTCCTGATCACTAAAGTCATCGGGTATTTCCATGCTCTTTGTATTACCTTTTATGAATATCATAACACATATAATATGAAATATGAAATAAAAATCTCGACTATTGAGTGTTTCAGGAGTTTTGAAGTGGTTTATGATAGGATAAATATTTGTTATCATTTTAACTCCTTTTACTAAAGTCTAGGGTAGCCTTTTGTTCTTTGTTCCTTGTTTACTATTTTCTATTTCATTATCTTCCAAAAATTTGGTTACTGTTTAGGTTAGATTAGTGGCATGCAGCCACATGGACATTAGTTTCATAGTTTCAAGGTTTTTATATACTTTGACATGCATGAATGAACCTTAATTACCTTCCCAAAATGCTATATACTTATGTGATGAAACTATAATTGTTTTTAATAGGTAATTAACTATTTGGAAAATGAATATGTGTGCATGCTATGTTGGATAAATGTTGGTTTGTTCCTATTTAAATGTTTGAAATGCAGAAACAGTCATCGCATGAAGGCAAATCAAGCACGCATTTGCATACTTACCCATGAAGACTCAGTCCTCTAGTTGAGGAGCAGTAATGAGAACCAATTTGGAAGCGTAGATGGAAAAAAATAGAGGATGGATTAAGTAAATATGTTGTTCCATTACTGAGAAAACATATAGATTCGTGGTAGGATAAATGTATTCCTCATGTTTGATGAAGCAATTCTTGTTTCTATTTTTGCGGATAACTTTACTCCTCCTTCATCATAAATGAGGATCCACCTATTCCTAGTGTGATTGGTTAGTGATAGGATTTCTTCTTTATAAATAATCCCCACTCCTGCATGATAAGGGAGGGCATTAGTTAATACAGTTATTCAGAGATAGTGCATTTTTATTTTGTTTTACCAGTTTTTATGAGTTCAGTTGTACTTACTTTCCATATGAATAAAATGATGAAGTGTTGAATATCTATATTGAGTAATTGAGTTCTGGATACTCATCCAAGGGGGGACCACTTGGTTAGTAATCCATAGTAGTATTAGATTAATTTTCTGTAGCTTGTTATTTCAATTCTAGCATTCAAATTGTTCATGTAGCCAAAGCAGCATAATAGTGAAAATAGTTAGAGTAAAAGGGTATTTTCACTTATTAATTAAATCATTATTGATTTAATTATTAAGACACCTTATTCACTTATTAATTAAATCATTATTGATTTAATTATTAAGCCACCTTTTTATCTCTAGTTTACTTAAGCTAAACTTTAGGCGTGTTATAATTAATTATTCATGCAACCTAGGTTTCTCCACCTATTGGTTTTTGATATCCTTTATAAGGATTGATCTCTTTGTATTTTGTAATTCCATTCCATTATTATTGAATTAATTGAGGATGTTTCCTCTTTCACAGATCTATTGTTTCTAGCCTCCATAGCTTTTTCTTCTCTCTTTCTATGACAGGTGTTTGCATGTAGGTGATTCATGCGAGCTGTAGGGTTGATAGTTTTTCATCAGCTCCAATATGGTATCAGAGCTCCAGATCTTCACGCCCTTGTTCTCTTCATGATATTTTTTTCCTTGTTCTTTAGATCTGTGTTTTCGAGAGGTTTTTGTCTAAGATTTTGGTGGATTTGGGGGGAGTTATTTTTTGGATAACTTTGGACATAAAATGACATCACAGATGCAACTGGAAGGTCCAAAACCCCTATTTTCATATAAGGCACATCCAATTTGGTCACAGTTGTAATATGGGCCCTCTTTTTTGCATGCATGACCTTGGCACAATTTTTGAGGCAAAAAACTACTTCACTTTTCACTCCGCCTTATTTTTTGTGTTGCTGATGTCAGCAGTCACAAGTCTGAGATTTGGGTTAAATGTGATGGCCACCAACCCATCATACAACTTGCCCTTTTTCATAATGAGCATTCTATTGTTATTTTATGATATCTTGCACATACGGTAACAGATTTTGACCTATCTTATATTGTTGGAAATCGCTTTCCAAACTCTATCCAAATCTGGAGGTTAGATTTTTTTATTTTGTTGTCTAGTAGGGATTTTTCTAGTAAAATTCAATGTTCTTTTTTGCACTCTAGAAGCCATATCTTTCTCATCTAGACTCCATTTTTTTACTTCTGCATGGCATTGGAAAATTGGTTCAGAGCTCTATCTTATTTCATGGGTCTCACACCCATATTCTGGTCCAAGTATTTTTTATTCATATTTTTACATTTTTGCAATCTGGTGGATATCTTGGATGTTTCATGTCCTGAGATCATTTTCCATGCATGGGATGACTTCTTTTTAGTTGTTCTTCATGTTTCTATAGCTTTCTGTCATTCCTAGATATTGTTAACATCTATTCCTATCACATTTATTTTTTGCAAACACACTGAGATAAAGTGTTATTTGATGCATGCTTGAGATCTTTGACTTTTTTGTGTCTTTTTGTACTCGCACTACATTATAAAGTGTCATGGGGGGTTTCTTTTAACTTTATCAAGTGAGTGTTCCTTGCACGACATTAGCCTCATGATGTGCATCAAGAGAGTAATCCTTACATGACACCATCCTTTATATGTGTTTGTTCTCTCTATTGCACTTTCTATGTTCTTGGTTCTTCCACATGTAGTTATTATTGGAAGTCTAGTTTAGTGTACCTATCATACCTCTTCCTATTCAGCATTATGGGGGGTGTCTCATGTTGGTTGTAATGCTTCCTTGGTTCAATGGAGTGATCTATGTATTCATTATTTGTTCCTATGTACTAGGTGGATGCAGTGGCTGGGTACCTATGCATTTTGGTGAGATGGATCATTTTGTTGGAAAGTGATCTATTTTGCATGATATGATTCACTTTTTGGTTGTCATTTATGGCAACACATCTAGGTTACAGATCGATTCCTATGAAGTTGAGTTTTGGTGACTCTGAAATCCACTAAGTATAGAAGCAGAGTTACAGAGGTATTTTGGGTATCGAAGATCGAGATCGATGAGTTATGGAAATAGATCTTAGAGGAAGATAGTATGAGGTATATGTGACCTCCACCTAAGATTGATTTTGTTTTTGTAATGTTTACAAAAAAATAGAGAGATTTGAAGACGGACAGACAGCAGCTAAACAATGATACATAATAGTTGGACAGAAGCGATGATTCAGAGAGTATGACATGGACTCCTAGAAATCCGAGTTGGATTATGGTTTTTGATAACCTATAATTTGATTATGTAAGAGTGCTGACTATGCATTTTATATTTTTTTTATTAAATGTATTTTGTATTGAGAGCTGACTATGTAATATTTGGTCAAGAGAACCGACTTGGTTAAGAGACAAGATATATATATGGAGAACTTTTTGTTGAGCGAAGAAATGAATAAAGAGAGATGATTGGATAGATGATATGACATGCAAATTACAGAGCAGAGGATGATAGAGATCATTGATGATCTATGACAGGAACTATCTAAGCATTAGAGATGCTTGTTTTATTCATTACTGAGAACATTTTGTAACAGAATTACATTGTAAGAGTTGTAAGCTCAGTTGGCCCCTAACAAGGTGTTGTATGCCTTTAACAGGGTTGTAATTCCTTTAACAAGGAAATGTACTATGTAATATTCAGCTCCTAACAAGGCTAGGTCTCCTAATAGGGACACTATACTTTAGTGCATGCTTGTGGGTACCATCCCCATCGGGGTTTCCCCTTGGCCACGGTTTCCTCGACAAAAAAATTATGGTGTTATGAGTAATGTGTTATTTTCTTATTTTATTTTCATTTTTGCAAGTATATGGTTAATGTTTAATTGGTTTAAAAGTTTTAATAAGTGTTGTAATATTGATTCACCCCCCCTCTCAGTATTACCTAATCCTAACAATTGGTATCAGAGCTTTTGGCCCTTGGAGAGAAAGTCTAACAACTTAAGGGAGATCATAATGGATTTGGACAGTTTGCAAGAAAACTTTGATGTTGCACTAGAAGGCCCTGACAAAGAAAAAGTAGAGAATGGAGAATTGAGATTCAATATGTGAAGAGATGAGAAATTTATAAGGAAACTTAGAAACCAGCTTGAACTTTCCATAAGTCAAAGATGGGATCTTGTGGTTCAGATAAAAGAAGATTCAGAAAAAGACAATTCAGATCAGATGAAGCAACTTGAAGAAGAAAATGAAACTTTGAAACTTGAGAATGAAGCTATGACTAAAGAAATTCAGTTACAAAAGGATGCTACGAAGAATATTGAAGAAACCTTGAATAGTGCATTAGAACAAATGAAGAATGAGGAAGACAACTACAAGAACAAGTATCTAGAACTGGAGAAATACAATCAGATTATAAAAGGTGAACTTGTTGAGGCAAAGAAAGACATTGAGAAACTTCATGCCATCAATGATTTGATCGATGAATAAAGAGACAGACAGAAACCTAAAGGTGATATGACCGGTATTGGCTTCAATGAAGCTGAATGCTCAAAGAATCAGGAAGAGAAATCTTATTCAAAGATTGGTGCTAAAAAACCTACTATTGAAGAACCTAGAGAGAAGACCAAACCTTTCAGAGGTAGATGCTTTGGTTGTAACAAATTTGGATGCATGAAAAGAGACTGTAGAGCCCCTTTTAAGACCTTTTTTGGCTATTGTTTTAATTTTAATGGATATGGGCACAAGAAAGTAGAATGCCGAAAACCTAATCAATCTGGATATAGACAAGACAATGGAAGAGAACCTATAGTGAAACCTACACACTACAAATGTAATAACACTGGACACATTGAAAATTACTGTAAGCTACAAGTAAAACAAGAAATAAAACCTCCTATATGTTACAAATGCAATAATCCAGGTCATATTGCAAATTTTTGCAAGTATAATGGAGCAAACAATAGAAGAGTACCACCTCCTATGAATACACAGAAGAATGGAAGTGATATTTGTAAAAGTGTTGCAGACTTGAAGAATGATTTTGATAGTTGTTTTAAGAAAGTAGAAGATAACAACATTGGTAAGATATGTAAGATCAAAGAAACAAGTGAGACATTGGTTCAGGGAGAGACATTAGATGCTATTGGATCTTTGCCTAATGGTAGTAAAGCATAATCGACCTAATTGGTCGATCATGGCCTTAGGGGGAGCATTGGATAAAGAAATCATAATATATCCTGCCCTATAACTTGTGGATTGATCTCATGCAAGCTTAGGTATGAACATGGCCGACATCATGGAGTATACAGTTAAGAGAACAACATCAGACAACCTATATATTTTAATCGCTAGATCTATAGCCGACTAGACAGTATTGGGTAAAGTGAACTTTTATAACTTAAACATTGTATAAAGCACCATATGAAGATCTATTTCTTCACCATTTGACGAAGAGCGAACTAAGGAGATTAGAGAGCAGAGAGATTCAGTCTATCCTACATTTTCCTTGTGTGATCGATTGAAGCTAAAAACTCAGAATTCAGCGTGAAAGAGGTATTTACATCATCAAGATATGGATGCACCTATTATTTATGATGTTTTAGATTGACCTAGGTATAAGTTCAAGAAACATCTATTCAAGTCTTGTGAAGAAGACCTCGAAGGAGCATTTTCTTGAACACCCTACGAAGTTTTACATTTAGAGGATATTAGGGCTTACATTCATTGTAAGTATGATATACTAGGAACTGATGATATTTGTACTAAGATGGAGTATATGACTAATAAAGGAATCATGAGAGATGAGTACAAACATAATGATCAGTTGAGTATTATGAAAATTCTAGATTTGTATGAATTCGACGAAGAAGAATGGTTTAAGATATTATTGAGCAGAGTACATGGTCAATTAATTTGGATAGGAGAGAAGACTATGAATATTTGTAGTGATTTAATTCATGAGATTACTAGATTGGACAATACAAG
Source organism: Thuja plicata (assembly GCA_018584345.1). Taxonomy (NCBI): domain Eukaryota; kingdom Viridiplantae; phylum Streptophyta; class Pinopsida; order Cupressales; family Cupressaceae; genus Thuja; species Thuja plicata. The sequence continues at coordinate 92,983 of MU226605.1, forward strand.
AATCATTCTTGTTGCAAAAAACATGTGAAGAAGCAAGTCAAAACCCTAACTCACTCTAAATGGGACAGGCGAGCAATGACTGTGAATGAAATCTTTCAACAATATGTGAGACTAATTGCTATGATACTTGGTTATAAATTATACTATAGTAGTAGACCTAATTTGGTATCTACATGAGTTATCATGATGGCATGGAGAATGGTGAAAGAAAATGTAAAATATAACCTATGCAAAGTGTTAGAGCAGCAATTTCTAGAGAATGTGAAACTGGTAAAGAAAGACAGAATGAAGAGCTTTAGATTTGGCGCACTATTGGTACATGTGTTTATCCACACTGAACACAAATTCCCAGGTATGCAGCCTAGTGATTGGAAAATGGGGATACCTACTGGTATTCAGATCACACAAAGCTATAGAAGACAGAACAGGACATGGGTTGATGGTGAATTATTTGGAATGATCAAAATCCTTGAAAGGCAGATGAAAAATAGATACAGAATATATGATGACATAGTTGAGAAGTACAAGGATACAATATGTTTCATGGTTGAAACTGATTGTGTATGTTTTGAGGCAGTCACACCAAGGAAGAAATGGTGTTATCCTATGGGATATGAGGTAAGTTCAGAGGTACTTACTATGAAAGTTGAACATGTTCTTGCATTTGAGATTGATACATCAGAATAAAGATGCAGAACCTATGAGGAGAAATCAGCTAAGGTAAGAGAGGAACACACTAGAGGTCTGAGGAAATGGAAAATTGATAATCTTGTGCATGAATGTGGTGTAAAGGAAGGACTAGCAGAGGAATAATTGAAATAAGTGAAAAGGAAAATGGAAGAGTGATCCTCTAGAGTGGAAAGTGCTAGTATTGTAGCCCTTCCCACTCCTGAAGTAGTAATGGTAGATAGTCCACCTCCTCCATCACAACAGACATCACAAGCTGAGAAGATTACTCCTAGAGTAAACACTAGATCTAGCAGGCAGACATCACCTAAAGAACCAAGCACTGTGAGAGAAGAGAAGAAAACTTAAAGTGAGAAACACATATGGAAACCTAACATGAAGATGATAGAGAAGAGAGATATATAGCAGGGGAAGCTAGTTACAATAAACAGATACTATGACAGGTATGGTGAGATAGATAAACTTAAGATTGAAGATATTGTGGTTGATCATCTACTTGTTTTCAAGAAGACTCTATTGGAAATTGAGGGAAATGTACCTAAAGAACTATATGAGATATTGGAGACAAGGAAAAAATTAGCATAGATTGAGGATGAAACAATCAGAAATCAAGAAATTGACAACATGCTACCTATGATATCTTTACAAGAAAGGGATAGAATACTCAAAGAATTGAAACATTTGCTGAGAACTAAGATCAGACTACTGAAAATCATGGCAAGAAGATATGATGAAATCACTGAGGAGACTCAAAAAGCTTTGGAGAAAATATTGATGAACCCTACTCTTGAGGAGACTCCAATTCCTAAAACTACTTTGCCAACAAACTTAGGAATGGGAGAGAATTCAAAACCAGCTGAGGCAAGTGCTGAGAAGATAAAAGTTAATACACAACCAGATTTCTATGTTTCTGGTGTACCTATAACACTTCACACCTCTAATAATGAGAAGGACCCATTTGCAGAAAGTATGGACAACACAATTACCAAGGAAGTAGAGCAGAAAGAGGAAGCAGAGAAAAAAGAGGAAGAAGAGAAGAAGAAAGAACAGAGTGAAGCAATACAAGATGAAGGATAGAAAGAATATGAAGAAAAAGATGAAACTAAAACTGATGTAATCACATCTTCTATTTCATTGTTGGCAAGGAAAGACAATACAACAGATGTTGATGTTGATTGCATGGATGAGGATGAGCTAGTAAAATTGGCTTTTACTCTACTTACTAAAGCCAAGGAGAGATCAGAACAAAAAGATGACAAAAAATCTAAGGTAATAACTAGAGCAATTAATACTATGAACAAATTGCTTCCAGTACCTATTGTTTTCTAGCACAGAGATGATATTGAAAACCTGAAGATAACACTTGATGAATGTGATGGTTATTATGAGAGTTTGATAAATATTGCAGAGTAGAAGGCATAAAAGAACTACTCAAAGAAGAATTTATCCAAATTTTTCAAGTCCATCTCATGGGACTTGAGCATATTGAAAACCAGTATTGCAAGTGCTAAGAGTTGCATTGGACATGGAAGGAAATTATTCATACTGCATGAATCCTATCAAGCATGTTCAGAACATTGAAGACAGCATTGCTAAGGAAAGGGAAAATTTGAACAATATCATGGATAGTTGTGAAACCTCTTCACAATCTATAACAGAATTAGACAAGGAAGTAACAATAATTTTGGCAAAACTAGATGTATTGGATAATGATAAATGGAGAGTACTAACTAGATTCAATTTGCTGAAGAGTTTAATCACTCCTAAGCTATCCATAATTGAAGTACGCCTATCAGACTTGGATAAGACTACAGATTAATTGACTACCTCTATGCCTACAGAGTTGAAAGAAAAAGATACTACATCATTTGCATTGAATGGACTAATTTTTTTTAGTCAACTATTGTTGAAGTCATGGAGTATAGAAGTGAAGATCTTGGAAGATTCCTTTCAAGATGTTATGAAACTAGTGAGCAAGCACTAATCCTATTACTTTGTATGAACCTTTGTCATTGTTTTCAAAGGGGGAGAAGAGAAGAAAAATGAATGGGAGAAGAAAGAAGATTAAAATGAATAAGGAGAAGGAGAAAATGTGTAAGCGAAGAAAAGAGAAAAACAAAATAGAGATTAAGGAGAGACAATTTTGTTTTGTTGGAACACTTAGTCATTTTTTTGTTAAGTGTTGCCATCAATGCCAAAGGGAGATATTGTTGACAAGTGATCTATTTTGCATGATGTGGTTCACTTTTTGGTTTTCATTTATGGAAACACATCTAGGTTACATATCGATTCCTATGAAGTTGATTTTTGGTGACTCTGAAATCGACTAAGTATAGAAGAAGAGTTGCAGAGGTATTTTGGGTATCGGAGATCGAGATTGATGAGTTAAGGAAAGAAATATTAGACGAAGATATTATGAGGTATATGTGACCTCCACCTGAGATTGATTTTTTTTTTGTAATGTTTACAGAAAGTTAGAGAGATTTGAAGACAGACAAACAGTAGCAAAATAGTGATACATAACAGTTGGAAAGAAATGATGATTCAGAGAGTATGGTGTGGACTCCTGGCAATCGGATTTGGATTATGGTTTTTGATAACCTATACTTTGATTATGTAAAAGTTTCAAATATGCATTTGATATTTGTTTTATTAAATGTATTTTGTATTGAGAGTCGACTATGTAATATTTCGTCAAGAGAGCCGACTTGGTTAAGAGACAAGATATATATATATATGGAGAACTTTTTGTTGAGAGAAGAAATGAATAAAGAGAAATGATTGGATGGATGATATGAAATGTGACTTGTAGAGAAGAGGATGACATATATCATTGATGAGTTATGACAGGAACTATCTAAGCATTAGAGATGCTTGTTTTGTTCATTACTGAGAACATTTTGTAACATAATTACATTGTAAGAGTTGTAAGCTCAGTTGGCCCCTAGCAAGGTTGTTTATTCCTTTAATAGGGTTGTAATTCCTTTAACAAGGAAATTTACTATGTAATATTCATCTCCTAACAGGGACACTATACTTTAGTGCATGCATGTGGGTACCATCCCGACTGGAGTTTTCCCTTGGCCAAGGTTTCCTCAACAACAAAATTATGGTGTTATGAGTACTATGTTATTTTCTTATGTTCTTTTAATTTCTTCAAGTATATGGTTAATGTTTAATTGGTTGAAATTTATTAATAAGTATTGTAATACTGATTCACCCCCCTCTCAGTATTACCTAATCCTAACACATTTACCATATGGGCACTCTTTCATTCCTATTTTGGAGGCATCCATATATATTTAATTGATCATCTCTTCTGAATTTTTTTACAGTCTTATCTACCTGATCATGTTCTATTACAGTGGAGGTTCCAACAATTATTCTTCCTTTGTTCCTATTCTTCTAGGAAATTCTCTAGTTGGAGGCTTCTTCAATCCTTCACTAGTATTAATCTCTTTTTGGAGAGGGTTTTTTCCCACTGGGTTTTCTCCTTTTCTCCTCTTTACAGAGATTTTTTGTACTTGGGTACCTGATCAAGCCTTGTTGTCGGGACCCATTTCCTACTTTCAATAGTTGTTTCTAGGTTTTTAGCTTTTCCATAAGTTTATCTTAAGGGGGGTGTTAGAGTAAAAATTTATCTTCACTTATTAATCAAATCATTATTGATTTAATTAATAAGACACTTTATTCACTTATTAATTAAATCATTATTGATTTAATTATTAAGTCACCTTTTTATCTATAGTTTACTTAAGCTAAACTTTAGGCATGTTATAATTAATTCTTTTATTAATTATTCATGCAACCTAGGTTTCTCCACCTTTTGGTGTTCGATCTCCTTTATAAGGATTGATCTCTTTGTATTTTTGAATTCCATTCCATTATTATTGAATTAATTAAGGATGTTTCATCTTTCATAGATCTGTTGTTTCTAGCCTCCATAACTTTTGCTTCTCTCTTTCTGTGACAGGTGTTTGCATGAAGGTGATTCTTGGGACCTGTAGGGTTGATAGTTTTTCATCAGCTCCAATAAAAATGTTGTGAGTCGGACATCAAGCATTTTCTTCTTCAGCATTGGTCATGTAGTTTAACTCTTTTCCAAATCTTTATTTCCTACATTAGTAGACTAAGTTTGTTTTCAGTTCTTTATTTCCTACAGCAATAGATAGTATTTTCTTTCAGCCTTTATTTCCAGTAGCTTCATTTGTAGTGTGGCTTGAGCCAGAACTTAGTGCATATATCTCACAAATCCATTTCAAGTAATACATTCCTGGATTGATAAATAAATGAACCTTTGTGCTAAGGAGGATAGTTGATCGGATAAGATGTCTAATCCCTGAATTGGGTAATGAACCTAGTTTTTGATCCCTTTATGAAGGGAAGCACTTTACACATTAGATTACATACAATATAAAAAATCAAATACAATGGCAAGTAAAAATTCTGATTACTAAAGTCATCGAGGATTTCCATATAATTTTCATTATACTTTTCAAGTAACTGGGGTTGGCTTAGGGCAAGTATGTGTGGTGATAGATTGGTTGTGATGTCTCTGGAGCCTCAGGAACAGAAGATGTTTTCTGAGAACAACATTGAGATGGTAGAGACATGGTTCAGGTGGAACCACCCAAAATTTAAGTTGGTTTGTTCAAGAACATGTGTGTTGTTACATATTTGAAGGAAGGAGGTCTTTACCTAGTGCAGAGGGTTTGAGTTCTTTGGTTTCTTGACTAAGTTTTACTAGTCTTCTTGAGTTTTAGCCCATCCAATGGGTCTTCTCCCTTGTTCTTCCACTATCAAGCCTCCTAGGCCTAACCTCACTTGCCTCCAAGGTATAGTGAGTTTTACTAGTGAAAGGAACAATTCAATAAACTCCAAACTAGCCCTTCTTGCCTAAGGACCTCTCCAAGTTTCTTCTTAGAACTTCCAACCCCTTTCACAGGATCTTCCTCTTTGACATTCCTTGGTCTTCTCTAGTCCCTTAGTGTCCTATTTCCATTCATGGATCCAATCCATGCATTCAGGGAGCACCCACAAACTTCCTTTTGTTATCGCTGCTACATAGGCCTAATTAGGCTCCTCCAATTAGGCCTATTTTTGTTGTCTTTGCCTTCTTTCTCCCAAAAACCCCAAACAACCTTGCCAAAAGACTTGAAAGTATGCAAGGTACTTGTCAGCCCTCATGGATTCCAAAACCTTGTTCCTTGGTCACACCCACAACCCCATTTGCCAATAGGCCCTAGATTTTAGCCTAACAATTAGGCCTTCAGACCAGTCCGCAAATTTAGCTTCCTATGATGCCCACAAACTCCTTCCTACCTTCCACAACCTATAAAACCTTTAAGAACACACCGTAAGGTGTCTTTCTATGCCCTGGCATTGTTCCTCCAAGTTCATGAGTGTGTCTTTAAACGCCATGTCCTGGCTCACCTGTCTCTAACAGTCAGCCTTAGGGATTCCTTGTTGGACTGGAAGTGCATCTACAAAAACACTAAAGAAAGACAAAACTCTATCTACATCCTCTAACCTAAATTCCCCCTTGGTTTCATCCATTTCCACCAGTGGGAACTTAGGCTAGAGCCATTATTGGTTCAGACACTATTTACACCCTGTCCAGAACCAGTGACCTTCAAATGCCTCTAAATTTTGACACACAACACTTAAAAAAAAAATATAAAATGAACCCGTTAGAAGGAAAAGAAATTCACATTTTCATGGAGTCAGTTCACCCTGAACAATCTGTACACATCCGTATAGAACCGTACAATCTCTGCAACAGTATGAAAAAGGTCGTACAGAAAGTTTTAAAAACACAAATTCAATCCAAAACTTCATTAACCTTGTAAAAACATCCAATCCATGCTCATATACCAAGCATGGGTGGTTACAACTGCCCCAACTTGAATTGCAACTTTCTACACAAAAGTTGCTCAAGCAACTTTCAAAAGTTGTCAGCAACTTTTATAAAAAGTTGTTAGCAACTTTTACAAAAAGTTGCAATTTGGCCTCTTACACCTATTTGGTGACTTGGAATGATTCCAATGCCTCCCATTTGAATATAGAGGGTCTCAACACACCCTAGAAACATCATAGAATAAATTTTCACAATGTCACCCAATTTAGACCAAATTGTCTTGAAATTGCCCTATAACCCAAGGAGCTCATTTGGCTCTTACAAACATGTAAAGAAGAAACTTATCATTTGATCCCACCTAGTAGATCTTATTTCAAAACACACAACAAGTTCTAAAACCAACTTACCCCTAAACACACCAAAAATGTCAAGAGTGGGAGAGGTGCTCTGCACCATACTCCCCTGGGACAAATAACTCAAGTCCCTTGAGTTAGGAGGTCTTGAATAGTGACCCCATGCTTCAGAATGTCTTCTTCAGACATCCAAATTGCCTCTAAATCAGGAAACCCTTTCCACTTGACTAAGTAGTCCTTGTATGTCCCCTTCCTGGTCTTCTTGATCACCTTAGTGTCCAAGACACTGTCCAACTACATAGGTTGTGGAGGGGGTAAATCTTTGACCCAATCAGTATTGGTCACATCTGAGAGTACATTCTAATCAGTAGCAGCAAGTATGCCCTTGTAGGGGTACAAATCACATATGTTGAAGATGGGTGAGATACTGAGATTAGGAGGTAACTTCACCTCATAGGCATTGTTGCCAAATTTATGTAAGACCTTGAGGGGTCCAATCTTTTTCATAAGTAACTTATTTGTCTGTCCTTTAGGAAATCTCTCCTTCCTTAGATAAGCAAACACAGTCTCCCACTTTGAAATGCAACTCCCTCTTGCTCTGATCAGCTTTTGCCTTGTACTTCTCTACTTGATTTTGGAGAGTCTTCTTGATGGTATCATGAAGTTCCTTCATTTTCTCTGCAAAGGATTCTCCTTGGGCACTCCTCTTGTCTTGAAGACTCATGTCTCTCAATTCCATTATACCCCTAGGGTGAACTCCATAGACTATTTCTTTACTAATTTTTACTAGTCTTCTTGAGTTTTAGCCCGTCCAATGGGTCTTCTCCCTTTTTCTTCCACTATTAAGCCTCCTAGGCCTAACCTCACTTGCCTCCAATGTATAGTGAGTCTTACTGGTGAAAGGAACAATTCAATAAACTCCAAACTAGCCCTTCTTGCCTAAGGACCTCTCCAAGTTTCTTCTTAGAACTCCAAACTCCCTGCATAAGATCTTCCTCTTTGAAATTCCCTGGTCTTCTCTAGTCCCTTAGTATCCTATTTCCATTCATGGATCCAATCCATGCATTTAGGGAGCGCCCACAAACTTCCTTTTGTTATTGTTGCTACATAGGCCTAATTAGGGTCCTCCAATTAGGCCTATTTTTGCTGTCTTTTCCTTTTTTCTCCCAAAAACCCCAAACAACCTTGCCAAAAGACTTGAAATTATTCAAGGTACTTGTCAACCCTCATATATTCCAAAACCTTGTTCCTTGGTCACACCCAAAACCCCATTTTCTAATAGGCCCTAGAGTTTACCCTAACAATTAGGCCTTCAGACCAGTCTGCAAATTTAGCTTCCTATGATGCCCACAAACTCCTTCCTACCTTCCACAACCTCTAAAACCTTTAATAAAACACCCTAAGGTGTCTTTCTATGCCCTGGCATCATTCCTCCAAGTTCATGGGTGTGTCTTCAAACACTTTAAACGCCCTGTCCTGGCTCACTTGTCTCTAATAGTCAGCCTTAGGGCTTCCTTGTTGGACTGGAAATGCATCTGCAAAAACACTAAAGAAAGAAAAAACTCTATCTACATCCTCTAACCTAACTTACCCCTTGTATTCATCAATTTCCACTGGTGGGAACTTAGACTAGAGCCATTTTTGGTTCAGACACTATTTACACCCTGTCCAGAACTAGTGACCTTCAAATGCCTCTAACTTTTGACACACAACACTTACAAAAAAACTATAAAATGAACTAGTTAGAAGGAAAATAACTTCACATTTTCATGGAGTCAATTCACCCTGAACAATCCATACACGTCCATACAGAACTGTACAATCTCTGCAACAGTATGAAAAAGGTCGTACAGAAAGTTTTAAAAACACAAATTCAATCCAAAACTTCATTAACCTTGTAAAAACATCCAATCCATGCTCATATACCAAGCATGGGTGGTTACAACTACCCCAACTTGATTTGCAACTTTCTATACAAAAGTTGCTCAAGCAACTTTCAAAAGTTGTCAGCAACTTTTACAAAAAGTTGCAATTTGGCCTCTTACACCTATTTGGTGACTTGGCATGATTCCAATGCCTCCCATTTGAATATAGAGGGTCTCAACACACCCTATAAACATCATAAAATCAACTTTCACAATGTCACCCAATTTAGACCAAATTGTCCTGAAATTGCCCTATAACCCAAGGAGCTCATTTGGCTCTTACAAACATGTAAAGAAGAAACTTATCATTTGATCCCACCTAGTAGATCTTATTTCAAAACACACAACAATTTCTAAAACCAACTTACCCCTAAACACAAAAAAAATTTCAAGAGTGGGAGAGGTGCTCTGTACCATTACCCTTACATGGAATCCATGGAGGGAAGTGATGAGCTTATTTCTATGCAGCTTGTGGATTCTTGGGAGGAGCGCAAGGTTATCATTCATGGTATAACCTATGAAATCAATGAAGAGGTAATTACCCAATCCATGAGGTTATCTATGGAGGGAAGGAAATGGAAGAAGGTATCTAAGAGCATGGATGATACGAGTGTCAAAATATTTTTCAAAAGACAGAGATTCTTGTTTAGTTCTGTGGTGGATTCAAATGCGACAAGTTGTCCAGTCCCTAGAATGAGGTATGCTTGATTATTATGAAGTATCTTACCCTAGAAGGTAGGTTTGGGACTTGTTACAACTATCACTTCCTTCTATTAACCCATTTTCGGTACAATGAAGAAATTTCCTTTCCTTTTTTCTATTGTACTCACTGGTGTAACCACCCTAATTTGGTCTACTCTAACGAGAGACCCTATTTTCCCTAAGTGTGATCATACCCCTAATTATGTCAAGACATTTTCTCAATTAATTTAAATAATTCATTTAAATCAATTTAATTTCCTAAAAATCAAAGTGATCTCATCAGTAACTCACATTAATTACATTGGCATATTTAATCAAATCAAAACAATTAAATACTTGGCTAAGGTAATTAATTAAAAGGAACTAAATAAATTTCCTAATTACAACTCCTCACTTGAAAAATGGAAAGTCAATCCATTAGCCAATGAGATTTAAATCACTTGGATCACCTCACATGGATCACCAAAGACTCAATCTCCACCTCTCTTCACAAATCAATGTTGACCTCTCATTCCTCAAATTCTTCTATAAAAGGAATGAATTTTGAGCTCAATGGGCCCCTAATTCTTATAATTTCATTACAAACTTATGTTGTCCTAATTTCTTAGAAATCTAAATGCATTTTAGCTCAACATTCTTATAATTTCATAATCTTTCATTTGGAGCAATAAAAATAACTTTGCATTTACATTTAGATTGCATTTTACTTAAATCTTCCATTCTAAACTTGTATATGTCACTGATTTAGGCTTAATCTGAGGGTAATTATGATCTAAATTACACTCTTCTTAGATAGGAAGAAATGTGTCACTTTTAGTGATTTCTTTGTGCTTTTCCTCTAATATTTCATGTTTTAATCACTAATCTAATGACATATTGAAGTGTTGTGTTGCAGCTTGCAAGTACAATAAATACACACACATTTCTGGTTCCCACCATGGGGAAAATCCTCAAATTTCTCCTTCTTTTTAAGTCATTTTTCACTCATTTGTGTTCTCTATTTTTAGGTACAGAGTCGTATTTAGTGACCAAAGCTTTCCTTTAGTTGCAAAGGCTTGCATCTAGGAAAGGGCATTACATCCAGGATTTCTAAACTCGCAAACAGTAAATCTTAGATCACATCCAATATATGCTCGCATCTTTAAATCCTGCATCACCTTTAGTTGTAAAGGCTCATTTTCAGGATCCTTAATCACATTCTAGATTTCTAGGATCACATTCAAGAAATACAATCGCATTTCGTTATCTTTTTTGCAAATTTTAAAGTGTAACCATTAATCTGCTAATCAAGACTATTTTTGTGTTTTGAGCAACCTAACAATTTCTTGCAGGTTGCTGTTAGAGAATTTTTTGTTAAAAATTTGGAAAGCAATTACTAATTTGTGGTTTGTAGGTTGCCAAAGTGTTAAACCTAACTTTTACTTTTGCAGTCTTTCAAACTTAAGTACATTTTCTTTCATTTGATAAATTAATCAGAGGATTATGCTCTTTTCCTTCAAGGAAAATCAGAAACTCAAAATTAAATTTAGAATTTGATAATAATTTTGGGTAAATGAACAAGCAAATTGTCTAAATTTGGAAGTAATTGAACAAGCAAAGTCATTTAAAATTGGGGAAATTGAACAATCAAACTTTTCTTACATGTTTTGTCAATTCTTACAATAGGCACTAAAAATCAGATTTAAACACATTTCTTAGTCCAACTAGAGGATTTGCTCTTTTTCCCAAGTTAGATAAATTAAAGACTCGTCATGGGGATTGATTTTTGAGTTATAAAATTTGAGGAAATGAACATGTCTGATATGCTTGTGGGATAAAATGACATGGAATAGGAGAGTATGCTCTTCTTCTTTCGAAGAATCAGAAATCTAGACTCCTAAGTTGCCAATCCTTTTTAATTTCTTTCAAAACATTAGAGGGCCTTTTGGTTGAGGAAAAAATCTCCCAAGAATGACCCAAGTGAGGAAAGTTTTACGCCAACCCTTCCAACTCCATATAATCAATATACTTCCATGTAGGCCAAAGCCTTGGAAGACGTAGTCAGTTTTGTTCTTGAAATTTTGACACCATTCCTTGAACATGCTTAAGTGTGTGTGGAGCGGATCCGCTTGAATCTCACTTGTGAGACTACACACATTTGAGTACTCATAGGGATATACACCTTATTTTTTCCTTGTGCAATTCTATGGAGGATGAATGCAAATGAATGCCCACAAATTAAACAACACTTTTAGTAAAAAACAACCTGGTTTATCTTCAAAAGGGTGATAATCTTTGTGCAAGGAAAATAGTAATTGCCCCAAGATACTCATCATTTCATGCCCTCACTTGCATTTTCAGTTGGATAATATAGCATCATGACTGGAGCCATTGCATGCTTGGTGATGGTTGTACTTTGATTAGCATGTGAGTGTGTACCTGAGTCTACGAGCACATATTTTCACTCTATACCTAGAATCTAGGGAATAGGGATGTGTTTTGTCACCTTAACAAACATTTCTTGATGTTTCCTAAAAAGATAAAATCCTTAGAACAAGAAACAAATTTCAATCCCTGACATACATGATGTTTAAAACTTCTCTATAAAGTCTCAGATTGACCCTGATATCAGACAAAATTTCATGTACTTCGAGACAAACTAACTCCAAAATTGCAAAACCATCACAGGCTCACATTTGGTCAGTTTCAAATCACATTTGGTTGCATAGGATCACATTCAGGTAACTTCATCACATTTTTTACATCCTGCCTTGCATGTGGGAAATAGGATCACATTTTTTCTGCATAAGCTCACATACTATATTTCAAAGCTCGCATTTAGGGAGTCACATCTAGGACAGTGGGTACTTGTACATGTGTCACTCATAGAAATAGTATTTTTGGATACCCTTTTGGCTCTTCATTCTGGTCATGTTGCTCTTGTTGGTCCGCATGTCGTTATTTCACAACTTTTTTAGAAGTCTACCTTGCATGTCCTTTTGGATTCTCACAATTGGTCTCAAAATGTGTGGTATTTTCACTCACCAAAACCTATTTATTCCCAGCTCACTATCAAGGCATTCTAACCCTTTGACACTGGATTCACTCACTCAAAAAATACACAAACACTCTTTCACTACTTGGACAAACCTATTTGGAAAATTTGACATCCTATTGACATAATTGGAAAACTTTTGACAAAGTTGAGACCCAGCTTTCATGGTTAACACAAGACGTAATCAATACCTTGCTGACGACTCAGAGAGACCTCCTAGATTACTCAATTTTCAACAAGGAGAGACATCTCTCAATCCCCTATTTGATCAAAGCTCACCCAAAATGGAAGCACCTCATCAAGGATGGAGTGCGTCTTTTGACGAATCTAGCGAAGAACGTGATGATAGACAAAGACATGAAGAAGAATGGAATCATGGTCATCCTTTGTTTGATTTGGATAGTGAGGAAGACATATTGAAAGAGGAGTATAAAAAGCTCAAACAAAGTAGAAATTTTATAAAGACCTTGGAAAATACCATTGGTGAAGACAAAGAAAAATACTTCCTACACTTGGCTTCTCTTGGAGTCAAACTTTGCAAAGACTATGATGTTGAAAGACTAAAGGAAAAGGAGGTACAAACACCTATTTCTATCCTCACACAGAAATTAACCTTAATTCAATTGGAACTTGCAACACTCAAGCAAGAAAAGACTAAACCAACTAAAAAGTACTCTTTGGAACACATGTGTATGTTTCCTTTCGACAAGAGTATAAACATGGTTCCATTTCCTTCAAACATGGAAAGACCTAAATACAAAAAATACATGGGAGAAATGGATCCACGTGACCATGTTAGATAATTTTGCGCTCTAAGCATAGAGTATATGCATGAACCTACTTATCTAATGAGGCTATTTCTAGGAAGTCTAGGCAGAAATGCTATAGAATGGTTCTCCAAACTCACACCAAGTGTGCAATGTTTTGAGGAGTTAATCCAATGATTTGTTCAACATTACTCCTACAATATACAACATAACATAACCATGATAGATATTTTTAACACAAAATGATGAACCGGTGAATCCTTTACACACTTTTTACAAAGGTGGAGGAGAATCTTTGCAAGGTACTCAAGAGAAATACCTGAATCTGAAAAGATGGAAATCTTTATTAATAACTTGGTGCCCAAAATGAAGTATGCTTTACAAATGCAAGATTCACCTAGTTTAGATAGAATGATCAAAAACTCTATTTGTGCTGAAGATGTCATGGTCAATAAAGGATAAATCACACTCCAAAGTGATAATAAATCTAACAACTATAACAACAAACCTAAGTGATGGATCAAGAAAAAGAATGTTTTTAGTGATGGAGTGGTAGAAGCATCAAACTCAAACACTAAACCAGCAGTGTTCAATTTAAAAAAATAGATTACAAGCAATCAAAGAAGCCAAGGTAACAACCATAATACCAAGAGCAAAAAATGAGACCAACAAGAGTAAACCATGGAATTATAGACCTCAAATAACATTTATGCCATTGGGAGAACCTCTTGAGATAGTTTTGAAGACTCTCTTGGATAACAAAGTCCTCACAATACCAGATTCAAAACCCTAGGAACCAGAAGTTAAACCAAGATGGTACAATGACAATGCCTATTGTGACTTTCATAAGAACAAAGGACATAAGACTAATGACTGTGTTAAGCTCAAACACGTTATACAAGACCTTATTGAGGGAGGAAAAATCAAAGTGGAAGTACATACCACTAATGAATTTCACATGGCATATAACAAACCATTTCCTAACTATGAAAAAGAGGAAGCTTCTAAAGGAAAATGAAATGAATTCAATTACACCTACTCTCATAATGATAATGTGATTAACATGTTGGACATTAAAAGTGAATCAATCAATGTAATCACTATCAAAGGTGCCAAAGACAAATCGACACATTCGAATGCAGTAACTCGAAGCCAAGCACAAGTCCCAATTAAAGGAGTTAACTCCTCATCTAAGCGAGCGACATCCTCCAAATCACCTATTGTCACAATTCCTAAACCGGCAGTGATAAGACAAATAGTTACTATACCTTTCACAAACTATAACTTGGTAGACCAATTGCAAAGGACCTCAACTCAAATTTCTATATTTGAGTTATTAAAGATCTCTTCAGTGCATAGAGAAGTTCTTGAACAAGCCCTACATTTTTAAAATGTTTCAAAGGATATAGATGTAGACAACTTCCAGGCAATGGTCGATAACAAATCATCTCCACATTACCTCTCTATTTCAGAAGAAGATGAAAAGTCCTTGACTCATCCACATAACCAACCCATTCACATTGAAGTCTTGATTTACAAATCCTATGTAAAATGTGTATTGATAGATGGAGGCACAGGGTTGAATATATGTACTCTCAATATAATCAAGAAATTGGGTCTTTCAGAACAAACAATTGATTCAAGAAGTAAGATAACCATCAAGGCTTACGAGGAAGAAGAAAGATCATCCAAATGGCTCATTGTTTTACCAATCAGAATAGGACCAATTGAACACAATGTGATTTTCCAAGTTCTTGATCTACCATTGGCCTATAACATATTATTAGTGAGACCTTGGATACATGAAATGCAATCAGTGCCATCTACTTACCACCAATGCATCAAATTCCTACATAATGGGGTGGAAGTAACAATTCCTATAGATTCAAGCTACACTTGCAACAATGTTAAAGCAGACAATATGGTTCCTCACAATAAGGAAGTCCCACAAGAATCCACACCCAAAACCTCTAAAGACATGGTGATGAGAAGCTTTGGAAAGACACTAAAACTTGAAGAAAATACCATGGGGGAATACAAACTAGACATGACACCATCATTAGCTAACAATCACGTGTCTCCAAGATCTTATGGGAAACCTTCCTCATCTTTCACACCTACTGCATCTAAAGAAAAAGACATTCATAAACCAAATGATAGGGAGACTCCTAGTAACCTCTTGAGTTCTCTTGAAACTCTTCTTAGGCCTCTCCTAAAACCTCTAGGGTTTCCTCAATCCACCCTCTAAAGTTTGGAAAGATCCAATTCTTCCCCTCCAACCAAAAGTCTTCCTATTTTATAAAGTTCACCACTTAGTTCTCTGCAAGAACTCTTCACATCTTCAATTCCCAAGCCCAAACCATGAAATTGAGTTGTAGGAGGTCAAGGGCTTCATTTCACTACAATCTTGACTCCCAAGTAGGGTCTCCACTTATCAAGATTGGTCATGCACCAATCAAGTTTTAGTTTCATAAGACTTAGGCCTTGTAGCCTTTTTGGCCAATTAGGCCTCCTCAAATCTAGGAACTCTCAAAAATAGCAAAAAATCCTAAAATAACCCCCTAAAAGGTTTTGGTAGTTCTTAAGTATGGAAAAAACCCACCAATATTTTCTAGGTTTTAGGGTTCCACACTGTCCGTACACCCTGTTACTGAAATAGGGCTTCTTCCTTATTTTTAGGCCTATTTTGTGGTTTTGGCTTCAAAACTTGGCAAGATGGTTTCTTGGAAAACTCTCTTTATTCTAGAGTACCTACACATCACCACTCAACACATCCATGGCCTTCTTGGCTCATGAGAACAACCTCCTGCAATTACAAGCTGACTATTATTTGATCTTCCTAACCAGGCTATTCATTTAGCTCACCTAGGGCAAGACCCTGAAAATACTTGCAAGCACTTTCAGAGCTCCTCCTTCCAGATTCTTGAAGCTCCATGGACCTAGTCTCCATCCCCAAGTGGCCATATAGAACCAATGGTGGGAAGTGGAGTTAGGTCCACATCTTTGCTTCTCAGTCAGAAC
>MU226605.1:118004-138963 GCA_018584345.1 Thuja plicata
AATAATTGCACTTTAATTAAACTTCTAATTAAATATAGGTATTTAATTTAATTTTCAATTAATTAAATACCCTATATTTAATAATTAATTGCAATAATATTCAATTAAATAAATAACATGATTTAACTCCCACATAATCACATCAAGCACCTGAAACTGAAAACATGCAAAATCAAACATGCTCAAGGAAAGGGATACACAAATTCCTATCAATTATACGAATTCGGTCAGGGTAGTCAAAATAGATACTTGTCCACTAACTAGGACAATTTGGTTTAGGATAGGATTTGGACCTGAAAACTATCTCCCCTCTCTTACCATTGAGATTAATGCGATAGGGCACACTCACTCCTGCCAATTCAGGGAAGACGTAGCCCGGTACCTGCAATCCTATCATCACAAGACAAAACATACATGTATATATCATATGGAAAACAATGGTTGAGACTAGGTTATCATGTGGATCTTGCCGAAGCAAGTAACTACGACTCTGTCCCATACCATACCAAGCACATCGAACATTAATGAAAACATACAGTGATCCATGTGCATATAAATCTAAGGTTAGTATTGTCAGAAAACCATAATCGAAATGACATCCTAACACATACATAAGCATCATAAAACAACCATAAATCACATATACACAAAAGATATAACATACTAACAACGGATCAATAACATATTGAAATGTAACATATAAATATCCTTAAAATCACCTGAAAGAGCTAACACACACATACTATGGTATAAAAGAGATCAAAAACTGACACAGATAGACAGACAAAGGGGTAGGTATTACACCTCCACTCGGTACCTGTCCCGATGGTCTATGTTTCTACTTCCTAGTCAATAATGCACCTGTATCTATCCATGGAGGCATAAACCAAAATATCATATGCCTTCCCTCCCCACTACCACCCACTCCACTGCCACCAACTCCTCCACCACCCCTATCATCTCCATCATCCCCTCGATCATCTCAGCCATGTCTCTGACCTCTATCTTGGGGAGGGAATCTACCATCTCTACCTCCATCTCTGCCACTCCCACCTCTCCCATCTCTCTGAGCTCCACCTCTGCCTCCCATAGTTCTATCTTCAAGAGGATCATAATCAAGCGCATCCTCTATGTGAGGAGCTACCTCATCAAGAGCTGTAAATCATGAAAATGGAAACTGTAATAAGTGGGCAAGATATACATTGGTCAACCCAGCATCTGCGACATCACCAAGGTAATCCCATCTGACTGCAACCATCTGGATAATCTCTAACTGAGTAGTCTCATATGCTAATTTGGCTCCCCACAAAGGCTCCTCATCACGGATACATGCATAAACTGTCAAATCCTGTGGCATACCTTGTATACGGCCATACTGCCTCAGAACACGTGTAACAAGGAATCTCTCTATAATGTATCTAGTATGGCTAATCAAATATCTACTCTAGAAAAAATAGGGCATTTTTTGCCTATCTAAGGCCCACTCCTCACAATCTAAATATGGCCACCACTCGGCCACTGTAATGTCATCAAATAAATGATGCCAATATTCCAGCTTACCTAGATGGGACTGCTGGATAAATCCTAAAATACATATATACATAAGGTTACTCATGTACTCTTTGCCTATCTACTCTCGGTCATGTAATAGGGATGTGCTCCTAGGCCTTGCTCTATAATATCAATATACCAACTGTCATACTTTGTGAGTACTCATATACAATCTCATGTAACTCTCTGTACATGTGGGCCAATATGCAACTATGCCAGCCAAATCTGCGTGATGAGATGACTATCTGCTCAAGTGTCTCTACCCACCCACATATAAATCCATGGTTACCTCTATCAAGCATGAGAATACCTCCAATCAATCCAACAAGATACAGAGGTAACCGATCATAGTGATCACACATGTAGTCCCAGGTCAGATAACGATAGACTATCGAAGGATCTCCAAAGTATCTCTATGCAAAAGCAATCGCTATGGTAGAGCGTGACTCAAACCATACCTCTCGACCTATGAATGGAATCCACATAATATGCCACACATCCTTTGGTGTGACGGTCATCTTGCCAGTTGAGAGATGGAAGGTGTTGTGCTCTAAGTGCCATCTCTTGGCTAGAGCAATCAACAACCCCCAATTTACCCTGATGTCGGGTAAATCTATGAGTGACGTCAATCCAAGATGCCCTATAAATTGTAGCTCATCAGGTGTCAAGGAGCCTAACAAGGCCAGGAATCATGAAGGGCAAGGTCCTCGAAAAGATACAACCTCAAAGTCAATCTTCCCAAAGAATACATTTAATGGTTCAAATCAGTATTCTAGCTAAGGCAACTATGCAAATAATCTAATAGTTAAGTCTATTTGGCCTTTAGAATGAAGAAAAAAAGTCAAATTGGAAAAAAATCTAACTCCTAAATTGAAAATGACACTATTTTTACTGGGTGTGATCCTGCATACTGGATGTGATGTGCGATTTCCCAGATACGATGGGGAATCTAGGAAGTGATCTTGTTCTAACACAATGCAACACGGGATGTAGGGTGCGATCATGTTTTCACAGGACACGACACATTCAAACTTTGGACAAAATTATACCAAAAATGATGTAAAATATCAAAATAGGATACGACCCTAAAATTATGGGATGCAGTCCAGATGTGACGCGTGTTTGACCGAACGTGACCTAGGATGCTGGATGTGATTTAGAACTATAACCTTGATAACTATTACAAAATTTGACAAAATTTAAAACAAGAAGCAAATCAGGTAGGTATCGATGTACTCACCAGCAGTGCATAACGGGTCGTGCGCTGGTGTCAATAGGAAAGCTCAAATTAATGTTTCTCCATAAGGACCACCATCTTCTCTATAGATCTCTGGATTTACTGAGAGTAAAAGTGAAAATGAAATGGGTAAAAAGTGAGTTTTGAGATATATATTGACCTTTTTGAGCTATTTAGGAGCTCCAAAACTCCTCCCGGACTATTGAAATTCAATTTTGTTCTTCTCTGATCTATCGAAAATGAAATCGAATGCACAACCAATGTTTTTAACCACACATTAAAAATTTTGCAACAGTCTCCAAAAATGCAGAATTGCTCTATATATTCAGAAACTAATTTTCAGGCTTTACACAATCAGTTTTCTGGGTTCTATCACCAAATTGCACATTACTCATCACAATCTTGGTCTTACATCATTTTATCAGACTCAAAACTTACATTTTCAAGTAGTTGACTTGGTGAAATTGTGTTTTCTCTTAACACACCTTCGCTTCATCACCTCTTCTAATTGATTCTTTCTTGATTCAATCGATCTGTTCAAGTGATACATCATTCTACAGAGGGATTTCATTCTTTTTCCTTTGATTTTGTTCTTGAGGGGGCATGATCACACTTAAAATCAATCAAATTCTTGCACAAAAAGAAACAAAATGACTTCATCATCAAAAGACTAGGGGCATGGCAGTTTCCTTCTATCAAGTTAGGACTATTTGATAGAAGGCTTCAGTACTAATAGGATAGATATCTATGTCTACATATTCCCAGATCTTTATTAAGCTCCTAGCATCTTTATACTAACCTTAGTTCAATCAAGTTCGGAGTCAGTATTATCAATTCTCGTTCAATAAAGTTCAGAATTGGTATCTTTAGATCTTTGTTTCATTGGCCTTTGTTTGTTCAAGTTCAAAGTCAATACTATCATTCTTAGTTCAATCAAGTGCAAGACTGATCTCATCAAACATTTTGTTCAATCAAGTGCGAAATTCTCAAACTTTCTGAAGTCAACATCAGACATTCTTTGAATCAATGTGTTGCTCACACATCAATTCAAAGAGGGGAAAATGTAACCACCCTAATTTGGTCTACTCTAACCAGAGACCCTATTTTCCCTAAGTGTGATCATACCCCTAATTATGTCAAGACAATTTCTTAATTAATTGACATAATTCATTTAAATGAATTTAATTTCCTAAAAATCAAAGTGATCTTATCACTAACTCACATTAATTGCATTGGATTATTGAATCAAATCAAAACAATTAAATACTTGGCTAAGGTAATTAATTAAAAGGAATTAAATAAATCTTCTAATTACAACTCCTCACTTACAAAATGGAAAGTCAATCCATTAGCCAATGAGAGTTAAATCACTTGGATCACCTCACATGGATCATCAAAGATTCAATCTCCACCTCTCTTCACAAATCAATCTAATTGGCCTCTCATTCCTAAAATTATTCTATAAAAAGAATGAATTTTGAGCTCAATGGGTCCCTAATTCTTAGAATTTCATTACAAACTTATGCTACCTAATTTCTTAGAAATCTAAATGAATTTTAGCTCAACATTCTTATAATTTCATAATCTTTCATTTGGAGCACTAAAAAGAACTTTGCATTTACATTTAGATTGCATTTTACTTAAATCTTCCATTCTAAGCTTGTATATGTCACTGATTTAGGCATATCTGAGGGAAATTATCATCTAAATTACACTCTTCTTAGATAGGAAGAAATATGTCTCTTTTAGTGATTTCTATCTTCTTTTCCTCTAATATTTCATGTTTTTATCACTAATCTAATGACATATTGAAGTGTTGTATTGCAGCTTGTAGGTACAATAAATGCACATGCAGCTGGAGGCGTTGGTGGTGGATGTGAGGGAAAAGAAAAAAATGAAGAAAAACATATGCATTCTCCACCAAGGCCTCCTTTTATGCCTTTACAATTTCCATCATGCTTTGTGCCCTCCTAGGTTTGTTACTTTGCAGGAAATTATTACCCCCACTTCTAATAATCCTAATGAGACTGTGGCTTCCTGGTCTCAACCTACCTTGTCCTTGAAAATTCCTACTCCCATGAAGAATAAGCCCAAGAGCTCTCACCAAGACAAAGCTCGTCTAGTGGGAGAAGTTCAACTTAACATTGTCTTAGAAGAGGATGAGGAAGACAATGACGACAGTAGGAGGTCCCATGGGATTACATCCAACACATAGGTTAAATGGAAGGTGGTCAGGAAGAGATACCTAGAGGTTGAAGATGAAGAGGGGGATTTGGAGGAGGAAGAAGGGAGGAAAAAAGGAAGTAGCAACAATAAAAAGAAAGGGAAAAAAATTAAAATTAAGGAGGACAGCTTGGACATAGACAAAGGTAAAGATACCCCAACTAAGGAGGGAGGTGAGAAAATCTAGGAATCTACCCAGATTTTGCCTAGTTTTAAATTTCCCACAGTGGGTTTCTCCAAAAATAATGTGATGGGAGAATAGATGATAGAGTCACCGCTCACTGCTACCTCACCTTTGGGCTAGCCGAAGGTTACTGCGGCTAAGAAGGAAATGGAAGGAATAAGGATGAGGACCCAGAGGAAAGAAATGAGGAGGTTAAAGCCAACCTGAATCAAATGAAAGGTGATATTAAGTCTATCCAGGACTTAATTCAGGATTTGGGATCCAAAAATGACCTATAGGTGATGAACAATGAAATCAGGGAGCCATGTGAGAGATTCAAAAAAATCATATATTTCACCGTTAAAGTGATGCATTCAGCGGCTACAACTCTTTAGCTCCTTCACCTGGAGAGTTTGAAGACTTCAGATGAGGAAAAGAATGATAGGAATCTCTTCCAGTTTCTTGCGGAGGACTGGTTGAAGTTGCTGCTAAATGGTGGAGGGAAAAACCCCAAGTGATTTTCCTTGTGTTCTTTTTTGATGATCTTTTTCTATTGTTTCTTCTGGTGGACGACCGGTATGGGCCAATTTTTTACGGTGTTTTTTTATCTATGTTGGCCAAAGACTGTTATTAGGTTTTTTGCTAATGATAGGACTTTTAAGAACTTTACTACTAGTGATGTTCACAGACTGGTTACCAATTTCATGGTGAAGTTGGGGTCTATCAGTGATCATAGGCTGGTTACCAATTTCGTGGTGAAGTTGGGGCCTATGGTCACTAGTTTTTGGTTTTGGTTTTTTAAGAAGGGGATAGGTTGAGGGTGTGTTGCTGATGGTTTTGTGCTGGTAGTCTGGCACTTCTTATGATGGCTTTGTTTTTTGTGTTGGGCCAGCCCCCTCATTCTGGCTACTTTTTTAATCAAACACATGTAATGCATCAATCTTTAAATGGTTCTTCCAATCTATATTTCAAACATTTTAATAATATTCTACAAAATAAAATATATGTAAATAATCTTTCAAAGATAAGTGTTTCAAAATTTAAGACCTCATTGCACGTTTATTTTGTTGTCTGTGATAGGGATTTTGTTGGTGGTTTTGTTGTCCCTACTGAGAATGTTGTTGGTATTATCCCGATGGTTTCTTCTGACCATGTTTCTTAGGTTTTTGGCCCTATCTCTAGTTCTTTTTTGGATGTTGAGGGTTCCCCCTATTTGGTTTTTGTGATCCTTTCTCTTGAAGGGGTCATTGTGTTGGTTGGTGTTGTTGGTTCTACACCTGTTCTGTCTCAAGATTGTGATACCTCTGATACGGCATTGGTTGTTAACTATAATTTTCCTACTGAGGGCATTACAAGTGTTGTTGCACTAGATTTATTGAATTGGAAATATGTTTATGCTAAGGTGGAAGAGGGTTGGATTATAGTAAAAGGTTAAAAAATCCAGGACTTCTTTGTCCTCTATTGAAATGACCCTTCTCTTCGACAAGCAAAGGGAAAAATTAAATTCCTAATTTTCTTTTGGTTGTGGGTGGTTGGGATGGAGTTCTCTTTGGTCCTTTCATTTCTTTCTGATTGCATGTTGGTTTCTTTCTGCAGCTTTGTACTCAGGTTGAGGGAGCCTTCCAGTAAAACGCTAATTCTAGTCTTGATTAGTTTCTTTTCTAGGGATTTATAAGATTATCTTTTGTGACCATTTTGTAAAGGGTTTCGGGCCCCTTCAAAACCTATTTTTATCTTAATCAAAAACTTATTACTAAAAATCTAACAAAATAAAAGAAAGCTCAAACCTTA
Source organism: Thuja plicata (assembly GCA_018584345.1). NCBI lineage: Eukaryota > Viridiplantae > Streptophyta > Pinopsida > Cupressales > Cupressaceae > Thuja > Thuja plicata. The sequence continues at coordinate 124,970 of MU226605.1, forward strand.
GACAAAAAAACTTAAAAAAAAATATTAACAAAAATAAATTATTTTTATTTTATTTTTGAATACATTTACAAAAAACATACTTAGATTTTTTCCATGCTTAATTAATTGAAAATTTGATTAAAATTTTCATGGGGTTATCATTGATCTCACTAAAACAAAAGTAACGACAACAAAAGATACACTTGACATTGTATTTTTTAAGGGAGTGTTTTTGTAATTTTTTGCAACAACTGAAAAGTTATCACCGCTTGCCAATAGAGGTGAATATTACAAAAATAATAGAGATTATTGTAGGTGGTGGTCACACAATCTTGTAGCCTCAAATAGATCATTTCTTACTGGTGTGGGCCCCAAAAAATGCTTTGTCAAATTTTGACACTTTTTGCACTTTATGCATTTAAGGGGATTCGACGATATAAAGTGGCTCAAAATATTTTGGTGATTTAGGGAGATAATGAAAGAATTTATAGAATTTACCTACCCAATTAGATTTATTGTAGATAATTTGATCCCATGACAATAATTTTGAAAGGTATGCAACACTGCAGCTTTCAACTAAACACTTTTGCAACTTCTTGTAATAACTAAAAGTTGTCACCACTTGAAAATGGGGTTGAATCTTTTGAAATGGAGAGATGTTACTATAGGTGGTGGTAACATGACCATTTAGCCTTAGACAAATCATTTATTTATGGCATGGGCCCTGGGAAACATTGTGTCAAAGTTTGACATTTTTTGTGCTTTATATGTACTCAGGGGGATGCACCGATATAGAGTGGCCTAAAATGTTTGGGCAACTTGGGGAGCCAAATGAGGGAATTCCTAGTGTTTACGCACCCAGATAGTGTTTTTTGTGTAGATAGTTTGAGCCCACAATTAGTGGTTTATAATATATACAATGCTACACCTTTCAACTAAGCACTTTTGCAACAACTAAAAAGTTGTCATTGCTTGCAAATGAAGTTGAATATTCTAAAAATGAGAGAGGTTATTATGGAGGTTGTAACAAAACTTTGTATCCTTAGACAGATCATTGCTACATGGCATAGGCCTTGGGAAACACTTTGTTAAAGTTTAACACTCAATGCACTTAAAGGGATAGACCTATATGGAGTGACTCGGAATGTTTTGACAACTTGCAAGGTAGAATAACGTCATTACTATAATTTACCTACCTAACTAAATTTGGTAACACAAAATTTTCAATCCCATGGTCAATTTTTTTAAAGATACACAACGTTACACCTTTCAACTAATCAATTTTGCAACTGAGAAATTGTCTCCATGTGCAAAGAAAGTCAAATCGTTTGAATTTGACATAATTTATCATAGATGGTTCTAACATGAACAAATAGTCTTCAATACATATTTTTTATGTGGTATGTGCCCCAATAAATTCTCCATCAAATTTTTATGTTTTTTGAAATTTACACACTTAAGGGGATGCACTAGTATGGAGTGGCCTAAAACATTCCATAAATTTGGAGAACCAAACGAAGACATTCCTAGTGTTTACTATCCCACTTGGAGCTATTATTATAGGAGGTTCAATCCCATAATGAGAGGTTTGAAATATACACAACACTACACCTTTTAACTAAGTTCTTTTGCAACTTTTTGTAACAATTAAAAAAGTATTTCCATGTGCAAACATAGTTGAATCTTGTGAAACTTGGAGAAGTTATTGTAGGTGGTGGAAACATAACCCTGAAAACTTAGACAAATCCTTACTACGTGGTATGGATCAAGGAAATTCACTATCAAAGTTTGACATTTTTGTGCTTTATTCACTTAAGGGGATGCACCGATGCAGAGTAGCCTAGAGAAGGAAGTTTAAACCCACAATGAGAGGTTTAAAAGATACACAACACTACATCTTTCAACTAAGCACTTTTGCAATTTTTTACAGCTAAAAAGTTATATTGTGTGCAAACAAGGTCAAATATTTCAAAGCCAAGAAATATTATTATAGGTGGTGGTAACACGACCTTGTAGAATTACACAAATCATTGCCAAATTGAGTTCAAACATAGAGTTACTTTCCCATATCATTGAACCTTTTTTTTGATTGATTAGAGAGTCATAATATTATTGAATATACTCAGATTGCATTCTTGGCCTAACCCAGTGGTGGCTACTAAAATGGATCCACCTCCCCAAGACATCATGTCAAACAAGAGAGACCCGTGAACAAGTACAAAATTAATCTTTACTAATGGCTCCACATTTCGAGTGAGACCATAAATTCATATCGAAACCTCCATATTTCTTAGCTTTCTTGTCTCATTTTCCCTTTACTATTTTCCACCCTTCTTCCATCCTTCCAAATTATTTAGAGACAAGATCAAAATCTTCTAACTCCTCTTCTTATGCCACAACCACCCCTTTCTCCACTAAATAATTAAACATATAAGAAACATCATTCCACCACAAACCTTGTTTATACACATTTTTGCTTTTGACAATTAGCAGTCACATGATTGGTTCCAAAAAACCACCTCTAAAAGGTATACCTTCATAATATACTAGCTGAATCCACTCATCATTAGAGAGATTCAGTGAGATTTTAGCAAGTAGGTCTTTTTTAACATCCATCTCCACTAGATTTTGACCAAAAGTTGAGTGAAAAAAAATTGGGTACCCTCATCCACACTCAAACATTTTTCCCAAGTGTTCCCTATAGCTTCAAAGAATTAATCAAACCACAACTAAAATGGAATATTTCGAAGTCTCACCCAAAGTAAAATCTTGTCAAAATGTTCAATAGATGGGTTGAATTTTGGAAACCATTGTTTTAGCAGCAAAGTGTGTTTGTCCTTCCAACTCAAAGGGATTTACGGAAAATTTTCTTCCTGTCCTTTTCATTGTCAAAGGACTACAAAACATCCCCGACCTCCAAGATATACCTGATTATTTCCCTCTAAAATAGGACCCCATGATTCTCAAAACCATGAATGAAGCTCCCCTAAAGAAGGCCAGAAACTGATGAATCATCCAATCAACCTTGATTCCATAAAAAACATTGTATTTTCTGCAACCTCCTCCATAACATCTTCATCCAAGTTGACTCGGAGTGTCTCAATGAGTAGTTCAAAGAATGTTGGACTTAAATAAATCCCAACAAACCCCTTATTAACTGCATCAGTGTATAACCCTCTCTCTTGGTCACCATCCATCTTTTCCTTACTAGATTATTGACTTTGTCAGGTCTTACTAGCCTCCATCATCCAACTACTTTCGTGTCCATGAAGCTCCTTGTACATGCCTTGTTCAATAAATACAAAACCCATATCCTTTTTACAAGACATCTTAGATACTAAAGGAACCAACATCAAACCACAAGATTTCCCTTGAAACCCTAGCTTTCCACCAAGGGTCAAAGATGAATCCCCGCATTCAAATTCTTTAAAGTTTGCTCACAACATTATATTTTTCAAATTATCCTCACCATATCCAAAATAGAAGCATTCATCCAAATGGGAAAAAAGTAGAGAAACCCCACCGATGTGGTTATACCTACCAACCATTGTAGAACCCTTGTGGGGGCTATAAACTCTTCCATAATTGAGCGCCCTAGCCCTAGAGGAAACAACATTGGCAGTGTTCCTGTTTGAGGCCTTTGCTATAGGAATGGACAACTTCATATGTCCAAATCCCCATGTTAAAACCCTAGTAGAAAAAGCATGCAGGAGTGACATGGCTTGAGATTCTTGGAAATTTTCTAAGAATTAGAAACCCATATCATTCAACTTACCATAAAGGATGCTCCCTTCTTTAAAGTGAAATTTAAGATCAACAAAAGAAATAGTTATAGCATACTTCAATTGAAAAATGGAATAAAAAAACTCAAATATAAATCATCATATAGGCCATTTGCACATATATGAATGACATATTTTATATTTCTTAATGCTTATCTCACCAATGATTTTGACTTTGAACTTGTTCACCTATTAAGTTGACAAACTCCTCAACAATGACTTTAAATAACAAATTAACTTATAAGATATCCAAAAAGAGAAGACAACCATATTATAAGGGAGGATTTTCTCCACACATCTATGATTACTTTTTAAAATGAGGATTTAGTTCAAATGGTTAGGATCAGTCATGTGTGAAATAAATTCACACCATTTTATGTGTTGATGTAATGAAATAAAATAGGTGCAACGGGAAATCACTAGGATGGACAATTAAACTGGGAAGCTTGTACCTAAATTCTCTCACACATTGGAAGGAATAATAATCCACTAGGCCCAATGAGGCTCAATTACTAACAGAATTCATAGATTTATTCACTATTTTGGTGAAAGGTAACTATGCAAAGTAGGAATGAAAAATGCAATAATGGAAGGAAAAAATTAAGATTGTAGACCGACCCAAACTAAAATCTCATTTTATAAATAGATTTGAAAAAAAAATGCACTAACTAGCCTATGATTTGAATTATAGTCCACAATAGCAAGTATAGGGCACCTTTGAGGGTCAAGGGTGAGTAGGAACTACAAGGCAAGTTTGAACCACCTTATACTAGACAAAATCAGATGAAACTTCAGTCAATTGTAGTTCTTTGTTTGATTTTCCTGTAACTGTCTCCATCACTGTGCCTCATTTTAATTTCACATAGAAAATGGGAAAGATGTTAAGGAAAAGGGGTTCACCTTGTTCAAACCCCTATTTAGGAATCAACCTTGAAAATTTTGAAAATGCTTGAAATGAAAATAAAGTGAGTTGTTAGTAGAAGAGGCTTGATAAGAGAGATACTAAGTCTTATACATTGATGATGAAAATGCTTCTTGGAATGAGATCACAAGTGTTGATGCAATAGAATGACTCCACAAAGACCTCAAAATACATCAAAAAATACATGCTTACATGATTATTGTTGATTCTTTCCACAAATGAAGGATGAAATGCCTTGATTGCTTGAAATGTTTCATGCTTCTTGAACGCTTGACTATTAATAAATACTTGGTTGATTGAATGGATGAACTGATAGATAGAGTGTGTATGCTTACAATGGATTCCAAAATGATGGATATAACATAGATTTTATACCTCACCTAGCTATGTTGGAGCCCAAAACTTGAAGAAGGTTGACTAGGATTAAGGATCCTACTAAGAACCCAAGACCTTTTTTTGATTCAAGCTCAAGCACAAGTGGTTAGAGATTTTTCTTGCAGAACCTTAATGAAGCATCAATTATTGACTCTATGATTCCCAACTCTTGATTCAACCAAGAAAAATTCTAACTAATGAGGATCAGATCCTCCTTCACTTCAAGCTCCACAGACTCAGGCGGGTTTACCTCTTATGACTTACTACTTCTCAGTAAATCTTACAGTGGATTAGTATCTCACACAGATATGCTAACACCTTTTATTCCAGATGTTGATAACAAGTCTTGCAGATGTTAACAACTAATCTTATGCAAAGCTTTACAAAAAAAAATATGCACTTGACAATAAAAAATACTAATGCAATAAGGCTTATCATCCTTCTTCTCTTCGAGCTTCCAGATCATGTAAGTGTACCTAAAGGATTCACTTCTTTAAGGAATCAACAACACATATGAATTCTTGAATACATATCATAAACATCTATGTTCTTTAATAGGAAATAAAAGATTATTTAGAAATTTAAGGATTGATGATGATAACTACTTAACCAGTATAAACTAGTGCCTAATCCAGGGCAAAGAGTCAAATAAACATATATTCACATAAACTTTTTAATGACAATACACCTAGAATCCAAATGAAATGCCTTACAAATCATCTTCTCATTCCCATACCCAGACATCAAATTCTCATGAAAATATTGAATCCCCTAAAACCACCTTTAAGAATTACCCTTCCCTTGAAAAAAACTTAAGAATAATCCAACAATTTACCTTGTAAATAGTGAAATAAAACTTTCCTTACAAATTTAATGCACAAGAATTCAAACATAAACATAGGAAGAAATCATATATATGAAAAAGGTATCCCACTGTATTTTATTAAAATTTCTCTGTCTCAATACATTTAAAATGACAGAAAACTCTAAAACCAGACAAAAATTAGAAAACTTCTCTGCAGTTGTTAATTCACCATCCCTCACAAATATATAAGACTCGCTATTTATAATACACACTAGCCATCTTGAAACCTAGAAGAAACAAGATGCACAAGCTTCGAATGGCTAGGAAAAGAAAAAAGCACTAGAAGACAAAATCAGTTGCAATCTTCGTTCGGTGGAGGAGGGAAACTTGAGTAGTTCTTTTGCAATCATTCTGAATATTTCTAGTTGGCACCTTTGTCCGCAGATATTCAAGGCAAGTTCTAAAAGTTGTTATGAGAAATAGTGACCACCTAAAAGGCTAAAATACACTATTCTTTGTGATAATTACCCTCCATGTGCTCATTGATCAGGTGCCAAATGTCATTCCTTCTTCATATATTGCCTCCAAGTCTATTTTTGTCTGATTCTTCTTATTTGGCTTGGTACTATTGTCCCAGAGTGCAAACTCCTCCTCTATTGGCCAGTTAAAACTTGTGATATCATGCAACTACTTTAGTTGTCTCTCCCATCTGGCATTAGTGATAGCCCTTGTATCTGCCACAAATTTTACAAAATATGTTTCAGCTTTAAACATTTCATCTAGGGCCTTATTTTACTTATCCATATCTAAAACATTGTCCTCTGTGAGGAAAGACTCCTTCTGTGGCAACAATGTATCAAATTCACCTCTCCACTCCTCAACACCTTTTATTTCATCATTTTTATTTCTGATGGGAGGGATGAATTTTTTGAAATCAAGACCAAACATATTTAACCTTGATTTCACTTGATTTGTCTTTCCTTTGAAAAAGGACAAGGATGTACCAATTTATTCAATCATCTCTCCAACCTGGCACACTCACTCAGGAAGATCTTACCTATGTGGTTGCAGTGCTTCTAGCCTTTCAAACAAAGAGCCCTTGACAGACCATCTACTGAATAATGGGTCCAGAGTTTCTATTGAATTCTTCACATCCTTTTCAATGCTAGGCAACTTGTTGTAGGAATTTTGGAATACATCCAACTTTCCTTTTATAACATTAACTCTATGTTGCAAAACATTCAACAAGGAAGAGAGAGAAACCTCATTCACATCCTTATCAAATGTCTCAGTTGCTTGAACATTTTCCTTTGTGACAGCAGGCTGAATAATTTCCACTTCTTGTATAGGAGGAGGAAGAGCCTTGAAGGCCTCTTCCAAATTTTCCTTTAGTTCCTCAATCTACTCCTCTAATGCCTGGATATTCTTCAGGACCTTCTCCCTATCCTTTTCCAAGGAAATTTTTTCATCAAAGACCCTTCCATATCTCTATGATAGTTGCTATGTCTTTGCTTCATTCAAATGGGCAAAGTGGGTGACAGCTTTTGAAAGCTCCAAATCTGATGTGTTTTGCACTATCCAAATGATCTTGTCCCCATCCATATTTTCTTCCACATTGATCAAGGATGGATTTTGTTCTCTTGGGGCCAAGGACCACATGGAAATGGTTTGAGATCTAGGGTCATAGCCACAGCCTCTTATCATGTCTCCTATTTGAGTTTCAAAGGATAATTGAGCATCTGGCTGTCTCCTGATCTAATCTATGATGAATGTTGAGGCTAGATCCCATCCTAGAAAAAGTAGCATCCCACTTGACCTTACCAATTGCCTAGAATTTTTTTTTTTATGGTTTCAGAACTAGGATCATAGACCTTCAGATCCTACACTACTTCATCTCCTAGTGTGGAGCCCTCTGTAATCTATAATTGATTTCCAATCTCTTGCTACTTTCTCCAAATAATAAATTTCTTGAAATATTAAATTTTCATGAAGGCATCATCACTCAACATTTATTCTTGGTATAGTTCCCTTTCATCCTTGCATAATTGCAAAGGAAATTCAACCTCCTCCTGGGTCTCCTTCTCCTTTTTATTTCCCTCTCTAATGTTCTTTCTCAATTGATGGTGATAATTTCTATCACCAGTGACTAGGGTAGTTATTCTATCTTTTTTCTTTACATGTTCCTCTATTTGAGAGGGTCCTCCTTGTTTTTTTCTCTACTTCTTTCTGGGAGGCTCACTTGTTTCCTCTGTGTCAGGGGCCTTTGAGCTTTGATCAAAACTAGGTGGCTCATTAATCAGAGGATGGATATGATACTCATATGCCCCCTCGCTATCTTCTTCATATTCAGAGGATGAGTATTTTTCAGATACCTTTTTCTTCTCCTCCAATTGATGTTCTAATTTATTGTACAAATTGTCATATGTATCAATCATTAGGGTAATCATGGTCGTATAAGGTAATCCTGGGAAAAATTCTCCAAATGCAATCCCTACCTTTTTCAATTGTTTCTCCAAATCCACTAGGTCCCAATATTTTCATTCTTGATGCTCAACTTCTTGTTCATCAAGAATATTCCTAATGACATCTTCCTCATCACATCCTTCATGCTCCTTGATATTTGTAAAACTTAGAGTCAATAATTTCTTGGCACCCTTTATGAAATCCTCAGGGTCCACATATATGTGTTGGGCAATACCCATCTTGTACTGACTCATCCACTTGTTGATTCATTCCAACTCCTTCTTCCCAAAAATGAAATCATAGAGCTTGAACTTCCTTGGTGTGAAAGTACCCTTCCTATGAGGAGCCAAATGCTCCTTGTCTGTCCATACTAGTTGCCAAATGAATTCCACCAGTGCAACCCTTGGAGGAACATACTTTGGAAGTACATGTTGGGGATGAGGACACATGTATACCTTGATCAATGTGTAGGTCTTATCCAGATAGAATTCACCCCAATTATGATCTCCAAGCCATTTATCAACATATTGACAAGGCCTTAGAAGCCTTAGCACCTTGACTAACAACCTAGTTATATTTTGTGCCATGAAAAACCAAAATTGGGTACATAATCCAGTTCTCAAAACCTCAAAACCACAAAACTCATGCTCATTGGAAGTATAATTCCAAACCTTAATCCAAAACTGCATAGGATTCAGCTGGCCATTCATGTGTGTCCTTAGTCTCAACATCTGAGTGTCCATATCATTTACATTATGGAAAATAATTAGGTGTGTCAAAAGAGATTAATGCATAAAATGGGGCTAGATACCCTTCTGAATACTCAAGAGACCCTCATGCATCCGGTCAATGATATACGGAATATAATCATAGTTAGTGGTAACATGGGAGTTATGTATGTCTAAGATGATCATCAATATATCTGCAGGAATTATCTCTACATCTCCATCCAACCCTAGCACTTTGCACAACCCATATGCTATATACTTCATGTAGAAATGTATATCTTTAAATTCATAAGGTTCATTCTTAGCACCGGGTAATGGGGCTACATACTTCCCTGACCTAGGCATGTGATTGAGGATCAAATTTTTCACTAAATTCATTTCCTTCTTATATCTCTCTCTTTATTTTCTCAAATCAATTTCAGTGGATGAGGAATGGTAGATACCAAAATATTTCATGAAAGAATCCCCATCTAAGAAAACTAGGACTGTTTGATCCTTCTTTATGATGATGTTAGACACATGATCATATTTCCTAGCCAATTCTACTAGCAAATCAACATCTAGAAAGACATCCTGAACTATTAATTTTTCCAAACCTAATGTCCAAGGGTTGCAAACAATAATTTGCCTAGTTATGTTACTATAGAATTAATTGAATAAGTGATAACTAGAACATCCTGGAGTAACAGGATCTCTACAACTAGACATGTAATCAGAGAAGATTTCATCACTAACCTTCTTGTTTTGAGTAGACCCCAGGAGAAATGTGATGAATTCTTCTGAATAGTTTCTCTTTTGTTTATACTCTACACCTGTATCCTTACTTCCTTCATCTGTTGAGGCTTTACTAGACTCTACTTGACTTATCTTTTCTATTTTCTCCAAGTATTTCTCTCTGAACAAGCTCTTCTTCACAAGTCTCTACAAATTCTTAATTTCTTGCCACACTTATCTAAAAATTCTAATAAGGAAAAGATATAAGTGTTGATTCTATATATCATTGAGAAATTGATGCAACAATCTAGTAAAGATCTTAGAATGTTTTTGTTCAATCACATCAGCATTCACTCTGCATGTATCAAGTTTAATTCTATGCTAGCCATGGCGTATGAAGTTGCCAGGAAATTTTTTTTGAGAAGAGCGCTGGAAAATGACATGATTAATTTTTACTTTTAAAACCTTATAAAATGTTAAAAAAATCCTAGACAAAATTTGATCGGCTTGAAATCTTTCTTTTTATAGCTCAGCTAAGTATTGTACCTTGTCCATATTTCCTATCTTTCCTCAACCCTAGTAATTCATGTCATTTCCTGGAAATGGTGCGACAACAAGCTTCTCAGAATCTCATTATGTTCTGCTTGACTGTGTTTTATTTGGACATTCATAGATAAGTATTAACTCTAAGTCATTGAAAATTTTACTAAATGGGGTTTATCTCGAGACTTGGCGACTAAGAAATCTCTTGATCTCTGAATTTCTACTCTAACCGCAGTTAAGTTTTGAGATTGGGCGACAGACTATCTCCTTATTGATGAATGCTTGGAAATTAACTGTCAGGATTGCGAGATTGGGAAACAAGGCTATCTCCAGATCTCAGAATGTTTCCTTCTTGACCACCAATAACACAAGACTCAGTGCCTTAGTTATCTTCTGATTGCTGAATGTTTATGCACTAACTGTCAGGATTATGAGATCCAATGATAACTTTGAAACAACCTTTCTCTCATGATCTCTTAATTTTTCATGTCACCTTGATCAAATTAGGAGACTTAGTGCACACCACTCATCTGAGTCTTGATCGATGATTCACATTTAACCTCAACATTCTTTACTTAACTCTGGTCTAAATTGGAGATTCAGTGACCAAACTAATCTCATGATCTCTGAATATTTTCCTTAACTTTGGTCAACTCTGGAGATTCAGTGATAAGAGGTATCTCTAAATCATTGAATTTAACTTTACTTAAAATTTCTTGACCCAAGTTTGATCTTGAGATTCAGAGATAAAGGTAATCTCTAAGTCTCTGAATGTTTTACTTGACTTGGATTAAATCACAACGTCAAGTGACAGCCCTAGATCTTTTATTTCATCAACGGACCACATTTAAACTCATTAGACTTGTCTTAACTGAAGTTCCATTATGAGATTCAGTGATAAGTAAAATCACTGAGTCACTGAATCTTTGGCCTAACTCTGATTTATTTACGAGACTTAGTGCCAGTCACACATCTGAGACAAGATCAACAATCCTCGCTAGCTCTCTAAACACTTTTCTTAACCACAAGTCTATTTTGAGATTGAGAAACAAGGCTATCTCATGATCTTTGAATACTTACTTTAACCCTAGTCTGATTTTGAGATCAAGAGATAACACATATCTCTAGGTCACTGAAAAAAAGTCTTGACTCTGGCTTAATTAAGAGATTCAGCACCAGCCGCTCATCTTCCTTTACATCGACGATCCACGCTAAATCTCATAAAACATTTTCTAACTCCAAGTTTATTCTGAGATTCAGAGATAAAGGCACATCTCGTGATCTCTAAATAAAATTTTTAACCATGATTTAGTTTGGATATTTGGAGATAAAGGCTATCTCTAGATCACTGAATGTTTTTTTAACCCTTGGTTCTGTTATGAGACTCAACGACAGTCGCCCATCTTACTAACCTCTTGGACACGTGTCAACATCTGATCAAAACTCATTCTTTTATCTCATGATCGTTGAATTACTTCTACTTGGCTTGATTTATTAAGAGATTCAGTGATAGCCACACCTCTTAAATGAAATCAATGGTCACCACTTAATCTCACAACACTTGACTTAACTTGGTTCACATTCTTAGATTCAGCGACTAACTAATTCTCCTGATCTCTAAATGTGGGCCCTAACCATAGTCTCCTTAAGATATTCAAAGATGAAAGATTTCTCCAAGTCACTAAATGTTTCCTTTAACTCGGCTTAACTCTTGAGATCCAGCGATAGCCTTTGATCTTTATCAGCGTCTATGGTCTGCGCTTGATCTTCAGATTTTAGATGACTTAGCCACTACTTCACAAGATCCTGCAACTAACATATGTTGTCAAGTCTTTTACTTCATCGCTTAATCTCCACATGCTTCGGACTTGACCGTGATCTTCTCAAGATTCAGAGGTAACCTTGATCTCTGAATTGTTGAATGTTTTTAACTAACCGCCAATCTTCTGGAGATTTGGAGATAACTGTTGCGCCAGATTGCTAAATAAAAAGAAATAACTACCAACCTTCATGAGACTTAGAGACTTAAAAGAAATAAAAGAACCAACGCATGAAGGGGCAATAAATTTCAACTTGAAAACATAAAAATTAGGGCACGACTTGGCAATTTTAGACGACATAAACCCTACCAAAGACAAAAAAAATACCTAGGTGTATCATCTTAAAATGGAAGAAATTCCATGTTAAGACTATTTATCCCTCCTTAGGGGGTGTTTTGGGCCATTATCATGTTTTCCTCTCATTTCTTCCCCTTTTCCATATTTTGTGCTTGTTTAGGACCCTGATTGGGCCTCTCTGGGCACTGTTTTCCCCACCTGGCATATTTTCTAGGGGTCTTAACCCCCTGGTCAAGGTCGACCTTGACCTTGACCTAGGTCAAGGTCGACCTCAACCTTGACCCAGGTCCCCTTTTTCATCAAAAAATTTGTCAGATGCGGGGGGAACTCAAAATTTTATTTTCCCGCTTCTGGGTCGGCTATTATGGGATTCAAAGTGGAAACTCTTAAAAAGATATTTAATATAGGTCCACTTCTAGGAGTATGAGCCTAATTGAAATTTAATTTTCATATGTCAGCCTCTCTAGAAGTTTGTGCCCTAGACTAGTATATAAGGAATCCTTTCTCTTCTCATTTTCTAAGACTAAGACGGAAAAGGATAAGAATAAGGATTGTCTACTTTCCTACATGCTTTCAAGATTCCAAGTGATTAATCAAGGTTTTCAATTCTTCTTCTCAAGAATTCAAGTTTTCCATTGAAGATCAAGGATTCAAGCATTCAAGCCTTTGAAGGGATTTGGTTCAAGTATTCAAGGTTCATCATTCAAACCCTAAATCTGTCCATCATGGTGGTGTGATCTTCCTTCAAGATCCTTTGTGCATCCTCAAGATTCATTCATTATTCCTTCAAGGTGGATTCCAAGAATATAATCATGGAGGTTTTGATTTACATTTATGGTTTTTAAGGTTAAGTCTAAGCTTTCATATTAACATACTTGTTTATATTTGAAACACAATTGCATATCTAATGAATATCATAGCTTCATTGATAGATCTACTTCTACTACTTGCTAGCATTCTCCATTTCAATTTTGATTTCGAGGTTAATTCCTAAAAATGGGGTTTGACTAAGGCAAACCCCTCTCCCAACAAATAAAACCATTTTTCTTGTAGGTATAGGTATGAAACAATGAATTACAGAGCAGATTCGGATACCCTTTTCAGCAAACTTCCAGGATCCATGAACAGAATTTCCGTCGGAGAACTCCAGGTCAAGGTTGACATAAAGGGGTAAAACTGTGCCCCTATATTTTGGTCAAGGTTGACCTGGCTTAGAAAATAAAAATACTTCTGGGTTTTCTCTGTCTCTATGTTTATGTTCTAGATCCGGTTGCCGAATTTCCAAAAACTCGGCACAGACACCAGAAAACAACAATTTCTAGATCTGCTACATTTCAAGATAAGTGTTTCATTTCATCCTAATCTTTCAGATCTATTGTTTTACTTTATAATTAATAAATTAGACCCCCTTACCCTCTTTATCCATAACCAGTTGATTCCTTTATGCATTGATCATCTCCTTTCAGTTAATCAATTGGGATCTCCTTGTCTTGGATTAGGAAGTTGTGTGTGTGTGTGTGTGTGTGTGTGTGTGTGTGTGTGTGTGTTTGTGTGGAAAATGTTATA
>MU226605.1:139016-165539 GCA_018584345.1 Thuja plicata
TATATATATATATATATATATATATATCTTACATTTTGGTGAACCTGCGATAGACAACTCTTTCTTTATGGTGTTAGATGCTTTGCCTCTTTTCCTTAAGACTAGATTTTGCATACATATTAGATTAGTTTTATTTTATGCTCTTGCATTTTAAAATACAAAAAAATCTACATACTCATAAAAATACAAAAACATTTATTGCATTTCATTCACTATGAAGATCTTTAAGATGCTTTGTGTATGATTATTTTCCTCATTATTCTTCTCTTAGCATCTCTTTATGATACTTATGATGTTTGTGAGATTATAATCCATTTTACTATTTTCTTCACTCTTCATGTTTCACTTGCTTATGATATTATGAGATTAACTAATACTATCCTTCCTACTTTCAAAACTTTCATTAAGAATTTGTGGGGCAGACTTATTGCTCTTTTGGATTATGTGAAGAATTTGGTAGATGATACCCATTTCCCAATCTTCCTAATCCTAATCCTATCCTTCCTATTCCATTTCCTAATCCTAATCATATCCTTCCTAATCCAATTCCTAATGTTCCCACTCCTATTTCTCCATCTTCTATCCCTAGTTCTTCCCACACTTATGATGGGGCTCAAACTATGGTTCATGATGCAAATGTGCAAGAATTATTTGATTTACCTTCCCCTTCTTATCTGATCCATGATGATATTCAAGGGAAGAGAAAATAAACTTCTTGTAAACCTATCATTCTACCTTACACAACATTTTCTCATGATCACCGTAAACAATCACCTCCTGCAGAAGCTTTACAAGATATGTGCACTACAGGATACAATATGGTGGCTAAACAAGGTTATAAGGGTTTAGGGCTTGGTGTTAATGAAAAAGGTATTAAATATCCATTTCATCTATCCCCTAAAAAATAAATGCATGGTCTAGGCTTTCCGCTATCTCAATTTAAGATGGTTGATTTTTATTGTCGCCCTCCTCTTCATGTTCTTCTTCCAACACCTTCCTTAGCTTACCTTAATACCCTTCAAGATGTGGCTAAGAAGGTGTATGTTCAGTTAATGAATGCTAAGAAAGAAATCTTTAATCCTATGTCAAAAGATGCTCTCTCCAAGTACAAATGTCCTTTTCACTATAGTAATACACATTTACTTTCTGATTGTGTGAATTTCAAGATGTATGTTAGAGAAAGAGATACTTTAGGAATTATATCTCATTCTCTTGCGGTATTACAATTTCTTCATAATTTCCATACGGGGATTACCCCTCGTTCTTCTATAATATATATCTTTCCCCCTCTTGTCTCTTGACTGGGGGGCAAGAGGTATTTCTTCCATTTTTCTAGGATCCATTATGCTCTTAGCATGTTTTTTTTTTAGCTTAATTGGTTATTCTTTCTATATTTTATCCCTATGGTTTTGTATTATGATATGGTACATCCTTCCTTTTTTCATAATCATCCATAACTCTCTTCTAGTATTAATGATATCTTTTCTAAGACATTTTTTTGCAAAGATATCTCTTTGTTATAGCATATCTTGATCTGATTGGTATATCACTTGCTTTCATCCCTGGGGGGAAAGGTTTTCCTTCTCTCTATCTAAGGATCGACTTTCCTTAGCTTAGTGGCATTTTTTTATTTTGCAACATTATTTCCTTATACTGATTTATGTTTTGGCTATGGATACCCTTTTATATGAGAGGTGATTGTCCTGGGTCATCACCTCTTCTTTATTTTGCAAATTATGTTCTTTATAAACTCTTTCCCTTGCTTTGGATTAGATTTTTCTTCCTTCATTCCAAGATTCATCTTTCTCTTGATCACAAGGGGCTTGATGATTGAATCTTTGATCCCTCTTTTCTTTTCTTTAAAAGGTGATATTTATCCAAAGTACTCCTCTACGGTGAGGGTATTTTTGATAAGATCTCTTCCTCTTTGAGGATCCTTTTTCCATAAGTAACATATCCTTTTCATGATTATCTATGCTCTTAGATGTAAGGGTCAATACTCTTCGCTAAGAATATAGTGTACATTGTTGCTAACAAGATATCTCCTTACTTTGTAAAGTAGGTATCCTCCTTCTCTTCCTTATCATGTCTATTAGGTAGCCATGATAAGGAGGGGGGAATATATAGGGTCTTCCTTATACTATAGTTTACATTTTACAACATGCTAAATCCTCAGAAGGTAACACACATAATTTTCTAACTCCTAAAGAGATATGCATTTTTATTTTTTGCTAAATCCTCAGAGGGTAATAAACATAAGCTGCTAAATCCTAAAGAGATACGCATTTTCAATTTCAAATATGTTAAATCCTTGGAAGGTAACGCACATAAGTAGCTAAATCCTGAAGAGAAATGCATTTTATATTCCATAGTGACACAAGAATGTGGATCTATGGGTATTGCAAAAGTCGTCAGAAGATGCATTACAACTACAAAGCACAGTTTATGGGTGAACTATCAGGTTTGGCTACCTGTTGGGCTCTCCCTTCTTGGTGATTCACGGTAAGGTGGACATCTTACTAGGCAAGGTAATCACTCTCTCTTTTCTCTCTTTCACTTTCATGCTAGTAAGATTATATCATGAAGCTATGTTATTTATAGTGTTTCTCTTGTCTTTCTTATGTAGTCATTTATGTTTTTATGATAGCTTTCCAAATATGATATTAGTATAGGAAGAATTTCTAAGCAAGGTTTCCTTTTCTAGTTTATTTGGGTTTGTTTTTGTACTAACCCCTCTTTATTGTATCTTTTAGCTTTGTCTTTGTTTTTTTTCCCTTGTGCGTATATGTTGAGTTAGAATCTTTGGCCTGGAGGTTCATGTCCTTGACTAAGTGATGTTCTACCTCATTGTGATCCACTAGAGTCTTTATTGTAACTTTACCATGAGTATGTTTGATTTTCATACTCCTGCTAAAGTGGGGGCTTAATGTATCTATTGCCTGAATTTTCCATCCTTTGCAATTTGGCCAGTTTAGCCCTGTCATTCATACTCATTCTCTGAATTTCTTGCTTTCTGCTCTTTCCCGGGTTTTCTGATTTTAAATCCTCTGTGTTAACCGCGCAAAAAAAATGGTCATGTCCCTTTTTGAAGTTATGTCTCAGCTCATTGCTCTGTCGCGTCAGTTTTTATGTCATGTCCTTATATTGCGCAACTGCGCGACGAGTTGCAATTAAGGGTCGTCGTGCAATCGTGACCTGTTTTGTCAAATGTCTAAAGGTTGTGCGAGTTGGCGAATGAGTTGTTTTGGGAGGTCATCGCGATTTGCCTTTGTCTTGTTGTGTTCAGTGCGTGAGTGCGCGATGAGATGTTTTAAGTATGTATCACGCAGTCGCGATGTCTTTTGGATGTCAATGTTTTAGGTCTGCGATTGCACGACGAGGTGATTGTTTAACTCATCACGCACTCGCTAATGTTTTCTTATGATAGAATGTCAGCTCGCGACCATGCGATGAGATAAAAAATGGAGGTTTTCGCTCAGTCACCGTTCCAAAAAGGTGAAGGACTTTCAGCTCGCGAGGATGCAACGAGTCAGAGGAGAAGGTGTCGCTTAGTCACCGATCAGCTCAGATAAAGTGAAAGCGGCTCGCGAGCTTGCGACCAAGTGCAAAATGGATGTTGTCGCTCACTCGCGCATATGACAAAGACAGAGTATTAAGTTGTGTAGGTATGCGATAGACACGAAATGAAGTACAAAGTTAATGCATCACTCACTCGCAGAAGGTAAAAAGTGCAGTAAGAATGAATGGCAACCGTGCGATGAGAAGTAAAAGGATGTGTCGCTCACTCGCGGGGTTTTTTCCAAAGGTGAAAACGTAGCTGCAGTGTAGATAGAACCAATGAACTGTTAGAGCAGAATTTGTCAAGGGAGTCGATAGTGCATTCAATGTGCATTCACCATGTTCACCGTATCCCAGGATTCATCAAAGAATTCTAAATTTCAGAAAATTATGCACAGAACAGTCAGCTGATATCTGAAATAGATTTGTTTCAATATCGGTAACAGAAAAGGAGATTCAGTGTGCGACAGGTCAAGGAACATATGGCATCACCTACTCAGTGAATGAAAAGATACAAAGAGATCAGATTGTTCTCGAACAATCTAAATCAGATATTTTGCAGGTGGAAAGATCAGCTTTGAAAAGATCAAAAGGTTGCAGTTGATAAAGTCTGCAGAAGAGTTATTGCATTGCAGAGACTTGTGTGACTCTTCTAGAGGGATAAGACTACTTCTGTGAAGGGCCATTTATGTTGATATTTCCTGGGTATGACTTTTGAGTCACCAACTGGTATTTTTGCAGACTTTTGAAGAGTTAGACGGCGGCTGAGCAGGCCAAATCCGATCAAGAAGTTATTTCTCTCCAAAATGCAGTTGGCAAAAAGGTATAAGTATGAGTTGAGGATTCTTTTTGAAGAGAGGTTCATTTTTGTAAATGAGAGAAGCCCACTTTTGCAAGGAAGTCATCTTTTCTCAGAAAGCCATCTGTGGTATTTGTTATACCCTCTGGTTCTTCTACTCTTTGTAATCTCCCATTGATGATTAAGACATTCTTGAGGTACTTGTGATATTTGTTCTATCCCTGTCTTCATTATCTCGATTATCTCTTATTGGATTGAAGTTTATGAGTGTTGTTAATGGAAATTGGGGTTCCTAGTCCCTCTCACTTTCTATTCTTTTGTGTGTTACTACATTTGATATGATTTTAGATGTTTTGTGGGTATACTACAACCCCTAGCAGTCTTGTCTCATTCCTACACCTAGTTGCAGAAAAAGGATGTTTGTTTGCAGGTCATAGGTCAATTCCTTTGTTCAGACCCTCCTATGAAATACTTATGCAAGCCTATCTAGTGAGTTGTGACTTATTAGACCTGATTCCTCCATTGGTTTCATCCCTCTATACTGAAATCCAAACCCTAATTTCGGTGTATCACCTAGTAGGTAGTTTGCTTTCAGTTATTTCCCTTTCCATGCAATCCTTCTAACCCTTTTCCCCTTAATTTTACTTTCCTGTTTAAGAGAAAGCTAAGGTGATTATCCAAGAGGAACCAGCCTAGAATCTGGAGGTCTCATCTCGATTAGCAGAGGTCCCACAACCTTGAGATGATTCCCTTGTTATACTGGATTATCAAGACCAAGAGAGCTTGAGATCAGAGGTGCAAATTTAGTGTATAACAGTATCATCTTAAAATGGAAGCACTTCCATTTTAAGACTATTTAGCCCTTGTTAGGGGTTTTTTTGGGCCATTATCATGTTTTCCTCTCATTTTTTTCCCTTTTCCATCTTATGTGCCTGTTTAGGACCCTGATTGGGCCTCTATGGGCACTTTTTTCCCCACCTGCCATGTTTTCCAAGGGTCTTAACCCCCTAGAACAAGGTTGACCTCAACCTTGACCTAGGTCAGGGTCGATCTTGACCTTGACCTAGGTCCCCCTTTTTCATTGAAAAAATTTCCAGACGTGGGGGGAACTCAAAAGTTTATTTTCCCACTTGCGGGTTGGCTATTTCGGGCTTCAAAGTGCTGATTCTTAAAAATATATTTAATATAGGTCCACTTCTATGAGTATGAGCCTAATCAAAATTTAATTCTCATATGTTGGCCTCTCTAGAAGTTTGTGCCTTAGACTGGTATATAAGGAAGCCTTTCTCCTCTCCCACACACACACACATGCGCGCGCACACACACACACACACATATATATTTATTTATTTATTTACTTATTTATTTATTTATTTATATACTTATATATTTATATCTTATACTAGGGTTTAAGATTCTCTGACATTTTCAAAGAAAAATTGCCTTGGGATATAGAAACTTTGAAGAATTTTGCAGGCACACTTGAAACCACCAGATGCTAAGGCACACAAAACTGACATCAGGAACCAAAATTTTAATTCAACTCAGAAAACCTAAAATAGACCCAACAGTGGTTCTATCTGAGGATGCTTTGAAAACAAGTTCAATGCAAGAAACTAGATCTCTGGGAGGCAGACCACAACCACACTTATCCTACTACAGAAATAAACACACAACTGGAAATAAACACACCTATACATATACTACAAGACTTACTGTGTATGGAAAGAAAAATCAATTGAAGAGAGGATTTAGGAATTGTCCATGCACTAGCAATTTCAATACCTCATCATCCATATTTCTTAAAAAATATGAATCATTTCCATGTACTTGATAAACAATAAAAGGCCCCAACCATAGAGATTAAAACTTTTTCTTCTTTCCTTTATCCTCAGCCCTAGTATTCCATTGCAATACCATATCATTTGGCTAAAATTTTCTTGTACTGGGCCTTTTGTCAAACAGGTACTTCATCTTCTATTGACTTCTAATATTTTTCTTCTATCCTTCCCTTCTATTCTCATCAAGCTCAATCAATTAGATCATCATGTCATGTAAAGAATCATTTACTTCCAGCTCTTGATCCATGATGAACTTATATACAAGAAACAAATTATTCACAGGAAACCTGGCATGTACTCCATATACTATCTCAAAAGGTGACCTTCTAGTAGCCACTTTTACTGTCACTCTATCTGCCCACAAGGCTAACTTCAATTTTGAATTTCAGGCCCTCTTGTTTGTCTCTAAGGTCTTCTTCAAGATTTGTAGAATACTTTTGTTTCTTGATTCTACCTATCCATTTTCTTGTGGATGATATGGAGAGGAATATGATATGACACCAAATCTAGTTAGGACATTCTCCATCAAAAAATCAATGATAACTTTACTGGTTTCTCCCTTTGTAGGGATTGCTTCAATCCATTTTGTAAAACAATCTGTAGCAACCAGGATCCAGTTGTGTCCACCACTAGAATTTTATGCAAATTATCCAATGAAATCAATTCCCCACATAGTAAAAGGGGCTTAAGCTTACACTAGATTCAATAATAGAGCTCCTAAAAATTTTAATTTGGAAGAAAACCTTTGGAAAGGTTCACACTTTTGTACAAAGCTGAAAGAATCTTTGAAAATATAGGGCCAATAGTAACCAGCCCTTAGAATTTTTTGGGCATTTGTCTTAGCAGAAAAATGTCCTCACGTAAGCCCACATGCATTTCTTTCAACATTCTATCATCTTTCCTTTCATATAAACACAACAGGAGGACACCATCTCTATTCTTCCAGCACGGTTCTCCTTGTACTAAGGTATACTTCTGGGATTGCAGTTTGATAGTTCTCTTTTGATTGTTAGTCATGGTGTTAGGGAACTTGGCATTTTTGATGAAGTATCCAATATTAGAATACCAGGGCTGTCTTTGCTAATGCATATGCTTTCTTATCCATCACCTCATAATTTAATTCTGCATCTTGGAGTGACCTGCTAAAAAATGCAATAGGATGTTCATGTCCTTCCTCATCCTTTTACAATAATACATCAGCTATTGTATGAAAATATGCAAAAGAGAAAAGTGAAAATGGTTTACAATAATCAAGAGACCTCAAGACAGGGGCTTACTAAATTTATTTTTGGATTTTCTCAAAGGCAAACTATGCCTCATCATCCCATTGAAACTTAGCATCCTTCTTCAAAAATTTGATTATTGGTTTCACAATTTCTGCAAAATTGACAATGAACCTTCTAACAAAATTTATCTTTCCTAAGAAATACTATACTCCCTTGAAATTCTTTGGGGAAAGGACCTTTTGGATTGCTTCTATCCTCTCTATTTCAATCCTTACTCCTTCCTTTGATAGAATGTGCACCAGCAACTTTCCTTCCATGACTGGAAACTAGCACTTCTTAGGATTCAAAGACACACCATATTCAACAACTCTAATGAACACCTTTTCAAGATGATCACAATGATCCTTTTCTTCCTTGGAATATGTTTTCAGGTCATACTAATAAATCACCATAAATATATCAATAAAATATTTGAAAGCAACATCCATAGCTTGTTGGAATGTTGCCCATGCATTCATCAAACCAAATGACATCTTGATATATACATAGGTCCCCTAAGGGGTTGTAAATGTAGTCTTAAATTTCTCTGACTCCTTTACCAATACTTGGTTGTATCCTGAGAAGCCATCCATCATTGATAATAGGTCACAACCAGTAACTTCATGCAACATTGCCTCCATATTATGCAAAGAATAAATGTCTTTCAGAGATGCTAGGTTTAGATTTCTGAAATCCACACAAAACCTTATGTCACTATTTTTCTTTCTGACTGGAGCTAAATTAGATACCCAGATTTAATGTCTTATAGGCTAGATATTCCCCGCATCTCTCAACCTCATCAAATCTTGTTGCATTTTGGGGGCCAGTAAAAGATTAATAGGCCTCTTATTTTGCCTAGATGGTTTAATATATGGCTTCAATGGGATCTCATGTTGAAATAGGTTCTCCCTGTAAACCTTTAAATCCTCATAGGACCATGCAAACACCTACTTGTGTTTTATTAATAACTTTATTAGATTTTTCCTAACATGGGGATCTAAAATTTTTCCAATATACATATTTTTTAGGTGTTGCTTCTGATCCCAAATTTTCCTCTTCAAGGTCCTCAAGTTTGGCATTGCTCTTTTTAGACATAAATTTATCTTGATCATTGAACAATGCCTCTAGTTCCACTAACCCCTTGGAAATATAATTAGAAATCAACTGAACCACCTTATTTCCAAAGACCATGTCTTTTCTATCAACCACTTCAACCAATGCATTACAATCTACATGTTGACCCTCAAAATGGTCAAGACATTAGACAAACCTGAGGATATCTTGGTCATCCTCAAAAAATTTCCAATTATAAACATTATCTAGCACCACTAGTCTATTCTTGACCTCTACAATAGATACTCCACTCAAATTTGAATCATCACTTTTCAAAGCAACATTGGCTAAGAAATTAGCCATAATATTTTTTGATCCTTCTACCCAATTAATGTTGAAAGCATCAAACAGTTCTATCTGATCTCATACTGCATGTTTGTACAACTTTAACCTATCATTTTTTATAGCATATTTGGATCTAACCCATTCTACAACCAATTCAGAGTCCCCAAAAACCTTTAAGCACTCAATACCATGTCTAGATGCAATGTTTAACCCCAAACATAGGGCTTCATACTCGGCAATATTGTTTGTACATAGAAAAGATAACAAGAAGGAATACTTGAAAGTGGTACCTGATGGAGAAATCAATAGGACACTAGCTCCTAATCCTCCTTGGAACAAGCTCCATCAAAATACATCTGCCATAGACCATTTTGTTGTGTACACAATTCTTCCACCAGTGGATCAGTGTTTCTGCATTCTGGAAGGATCTTCTCCACTCTAAAGTTCTCCATGTCCACCTCCACACAATAATTGAGCATGTCTCTTGGCACCTTTTCAGCAGGGACTGGTGCTTGTGTCTCCTTGTACAATTTCACTTCATTCTAATTTACTGGGATTATTGCATAAGATAAATCTAATTATACATGTCCTCCTACTGTTGCAGCCCATTGTCTTGACAACATCATGCCATAATGGGGTTGAGTATCCATAATAACCACATCCATCTTATATGTGGCTTCAAGAAATAGTGTTATCTTCACCTCAACTCCCTTTAGAGTGCGTACTATAGGGACCTCTATGTTTTCCATGGCAAAGAATCTTCCATAACAAGTATCCACACTCATTCCCAATTCTTTCATCACTTCATATGGCATGACATTTGTGGCAGCACCCTAGTCAATCATGTAATTCTTTACAAGTTTTTTATTTATTAACAAAGTGACATAGAAAGGATCCACTTGAGATGGCTCTTACGTAATCATATTACCCACATATGGTATAGGAGTGTCTAGCTCAAAGGCAACCTCCTTATTCTTATTTTCCTTTTTGTTTGCAATAGGGATATCTTCTATCCCTTTGAAAAGTGACATTGCCACTTCTATGTGTTCTTTTATCTTCAAAATTTCCATCAAGGGAACTGATACTTTCATTTGTGTAAGAGCATGCCTCTTGTCAAATGTAGGAAATTAAGAAAATACATCATTTGTTTTTTTACCCTTTTTGGCCTTTTCAGTAGCAATTTGTTCCTCTACTTTCACTTCCTCCTTGTCCTTTTGGGAAGAACAGGATTCTCCTTGTTTAGTAAATTTATTATCCTTGTTATCTTTGGCAAGAAATTCAATGGCAACCTCTTGGGAACCTTCTTTGATAAACAAAAAAGAAAGTTTGCCTTGACCAAGTTCCACCCTTCTGTTTCTCAAATTATAAGCACTTCTATCCTGATTAATTTTTTCTATAGTTAGGGACCTTTTCTTTTCATCACTTGGAAATCTAAAGTGAAAATGCTCTTTTATCATCACCTACTGCATTAATAATTTTTTGTGGCACAATACAAGCTTCATCATCTGAATTATAAAAAACTTGTGGCTGATATTCTTGGTGTTGTTATCCTCTATTACTTACATTTTCAAGAGGTTCATTGTCTCCAAAAGACCATGGATATGGTCTTCTTACATTAAACATATTGACAGTAGGGCCTTCTTGTCCTGAACATGTTTGTTCATTTCCCTCCTCCATCTGATCAGCTAAGGCCTGAGATACAACACACTGGAAAGAAGAGTGGGGCATATTACAAGAAGCACACCAAGGGGTGTTCTCCACATTGTTTGTACTATTTATTTTTAAAGGATCAGGGGTTTCCTTTGTATTCTAGTTCTCTTTATTCTCAGGGAAAGGTTTACCATCTTTCCATTTTTTTCTATATGGCATGTCCCTCAAATTTGGTTGTCTATCATACCTCTAGTACTAATATTTTTTATCATGAAAACCTTTATCATTTTTGTCCATTTTGGCAGTAAGATATTTTACTGAATTCATCATTTTATCCACCCTATCATCCTCTTTGACAGGTTTTCTTTTCTATCCTCTTGTCTCTTTCCACAATTTACCATCCTCTCTCTTCCCCATCTTCCCTGAGGCCTATCTATTACTCTCAATATCAATGGTTGTATTGTAAGAATCTCTCAGGGTACGTGGGTTCTTATCCCTAAGAAGATAAGACATCATTCCATCATCAACATTGAAGTATGTGGTTAAACACACTTGCTCATCCAATCTTAACACCTGAAATAACTTTTTCATGGCCTTTTGAAATCTATTATTAAAATCAGCCAGGCTTTCATTAGGGAACTTCTTGATATTATTGAATTCATTTAACATGTAACCTGAATTAACATGTTCATGATATTATTCCTAAAACATCTGACAAATTCATCCCAAGATGCTATGCTACCCTCGGGCAAGTTTCTAAACCATTCCCTAGCAGCTTCAATCATAGATTTGACAAAAAGATTCATTATGACATCTTCATGCTCAATCTCAAAATCAGTAATCTTGTTAGTGAAATCTTTTTAATGTTCTTCATAATTTATGACATTATTACTAATAAACCTGGGGATTTGGTCTCTTACCTCATTTGGGATCATGTTTGGATGACCAGTGATGCCATCAAAAAATAGAGGACGGTGTCTATCCAAATGAACAGGTCTTCTCTAAAAATTTCCAAGGGTATTAGTCACACTTGTTCCTGCTACACCTTCTTGATTTTGAGTAGGTTGAGGGGCACCTTGTTTAGAACTAGAAACTTGAGAACTTGGCCTTGAACCACTTGGTGGGTTTTGTGATAGTGTCCCAGTGGCAACTTGCATTAACCTACTAGTAGTAATATTTGTAGTAGTATAAAGGAAATCAGTTTTCCTTTTTATCTTAGCTACAGCAGCTTCTAACTCCATTTTTTCTAGCTTCTTTGCTAAATCTTCTTTAGCTTTTATAGCCTATTCCAGTTCCATGTCAACTTGAGACATACCAGCAGGGGTAACTTTGCTTTTCTTTGGTTCATTTATACTTATACCAACCATTTTCTGCTTACCCTTATTAGATGCATCCTTGTCATTCTTCTTGAGCTCTGCATTTTTCTCAATCTCATATGGATGCAATTGCCTCAAAACAGGCCCCTCTCCTTCAAATTCATCTATCTTAGAATTTGATTTATTATTGTCACCTTGTTTCCTCAAGGTTCCAACATCACTAAACAAGTCCCTATTAAGACCCTTGAACTCTTCATTGAAACTTTTAGCCTTTAGCTCATTATTATTAGTTTTCCTCAAGAGTTCTTGTCTTTCTATTAATAACTCATAGATCTCCTTCTCATGCCTCTTTCTTCCATTTTCTATTTCCAATAACTGCTCACAGTCCTTTTCCCTCAATTCCATCACTTCATCTTGTAGCTTATCAGAATCATAGGATGCAGTTTCAGCAGCAGAAGTTTCTCCTTGTTGGTCCAAATTCTCTCACATAGGGAAAAACCTTATGTCATTATTGTCTTCATCTCGAAGGGGATCAAAAGATATATTAGCTACCTTGGGGCCAACTGACCTAAGAGGCTTAAAACTCTTATAGGATGATGAAGCCTTCTTAGAGATAGGGGTCAAGATTCTTCCTCTGGATGTTTTGGGGGAACTATGGTCAGGCCCACCTCTCTTAGACCATTGCCTTCTACCAAGTGTATGGAGCTCTTCTCCTATGTTACTCTTAGGATTATTCCTATAGTAAGACCTGGTATTTCATTGTCGACTCATTGCAAATCTGACAAAAATCTTTCAAAATTTCAATATGCTATACCAACCACTGCAATGCACAGAGAACAGAGTCGCCACCCACAGCAAGGATGGTAAAATTTCACAAACTGGTCAAGAAATAGAACAATAGACAATTAATTTGTTATGATCCTTAAAACCTTATTGTTAACATCCAATTCTTCAGAGTAGAGTCACCATTTTGTTAGATCTTTTTCTTACAGAACCTTAATGAAGCATCAATGCTTG
The DNA here is from genome assembly GCA_018584345.1 of Thuja plicata. Classification (NCBI taxonomy): domain Eukaryota; kingdom Viridiplantae; phylum Streptophyta; class Pinopsida; order Cupressales; family Cupressaceae; genus Thuja; species Thuja plicata. The sequence goes on from MU226605.1 coordinate 151,861, forward strand.
ACTCTATGATTCCCAACTCTTGATTCAACCAAGAAAAATTCTAACTAATGAGGATAAAATCCTCCTTCACTTCGAGCTCCATGGACTCAGGTAGGTTTATCTCTTATGACTTACCACTTCTCAGTAAATCTTACAGTGGGTAAGTATCTCAGACAGATTTGCAAATGCCTTTTACTGCAGATGTTGATAACAAGTATTATAGATATTAACAACTAATCTTATGAAAATCTTTACAAACCAAAAGATGCACTTAACAATAAAAAACACTAATGCAATAAGGATTCTCATCCTTCTTCTCTTCAAGCTTCTAGCTCGGGCAGGTATACCTAAAGGATTCACTTCTTCAAGGAATCAACAACAATGTCTATATTCTTGAATACAGATCATAAACATCTATGTTCTTGAACAGGAAATAAAAGATTATTTAGAAATTTTAGGATTGATGATGATAACTGCTTAACCAGTATAGACCAGTGCCTAATCCAGGGAAAAGAGTCAAAGAAACATATATTCACATAAACCTTTTAATGACAACACACCTCGAATCCAAATGAAATGCCTTACAAACAATCTTCTCATTCCCGTACCCAGACATCAAATTCTCATGAAAATCTTGAATCCCCTAAAACCACCCTTAAGAATTACCCTTCCATTGAAAGAAACTTAAGAACAATCCCACAATTTACCTTGTAAACAGTGTAATAAAACTTTCCTTACAAATTTAATACACAAGAATTAAAACATAAAAACATGAAGACATCATACATATGCAAAATTAATCCCACTATATTTTATTAAAATTTCTCTGTTTCAATACATTTAAAATGACAGAAAACTCTAAAACCGGACAAAAATTAGAAAATTGCTTTGCAGTTGTGAATTCACCATCCCTCACAAATACATAAGAATTGATATTTATAATACATACTAGCCATCTTGGAATCCTATAAGAAACAAGATGCAACAAGCTTCAGATGGCTAGGAAAGGCAAAAAGCACTACAAGACAAAATCAGTTGCAATCTTCATTCAGTGGAGGAGGGAAACTTGAGTAGTTCTTTTGCAATCATTCTGAATATTTTTTAGTTGGCACCTTTGTCCGTAGATATTCAAGGTAACTTTTGAAATTTGTTATAAGAAATAGTGACCACCTAAAATAATAACATACACTATTCTTTGTGATAATTACCCTTCATGTGCTCATTGATCAAGTGCCAAATGTCATTCACTCTTCATCTATTACCTCCAATTCTATTGTTTTTTGCTTCTTCATCTTCTTTGGCTTGGTATTGTTATCCCAAAGTGAAACCTCCTCCTCCGTTGGCCAATTAAAACTTGTGATTCCCTGCAACTACTTCATTTGTCTCTCACATCTGGCACCAGTGATAGCCCTTGTATCTGCCACAAATTTTACAAAATCTATATCAGCTTTAAACATTTCATCCAGGGTTTTATTTTACTTATCCATATCTAAACATTTTCCTCTGTGAGGAAAGACTCCTTCTGTGGCAACAATGTATCAAATTCACCTCTCCACTCCTCAACACCTTTAATTTCATCATTTTCATTTCTGATGTGAGGGATGAATTTGTTGAAATCAGGACCAAACATATTTAACCTTGATTGCACTTGATTTTCCTTTCCTTTGAAGAAGGACAATGATGTACCAATTTTTTCAATCATCTCTCCAACTTGGCATACTGACTCAGGAAGATTTGACCTATGTGGTTGCAGCACTTCTAGCCTTTCAAACAAAGAGCCCCTTCGATACCATACAATGAATAATGGGTCTAGAGTTGGTATTGAATTCTTCACATCCTTTTCAATATTAGGCAACTTGTTGTAGGAATTATAGACTTCATCCAACTTTCCTTTTATAACATTAACTCTGTGTTGCAAAACATTCAACAAGGCAGAGAGAGAAATTTCATTCCTATCTTTATCAACTATCTCAATTGCTTGAACATTTTCCTCTATGACAACAGGCTGAATAATTTCCACTTTTTGTGTAGGAGGAGGAAGAGCCTTGGAGGCCTCTTCCAACTTTGCCTTTAGTTCCTCCAACTGCACCTCTAATGTCTAGATCTTCATCAGATCCTTCTCCCTATCCTTTTCCAAGGAAATTGTTTCATCAAAGACCCTTCCATATCTTTGTGATAGCTGCTCTATTTTTTCTTCATTCAAATGGGCAAAGTGGGTGACAACTTTTTAAATCTCCAAATTTGATTTGTTTTGCACTGTCAAAATGATCTTGTCCCCATCCATCTTTTCTACCACATTGATCAAGGATGGATTGTGTGTTCTTGGGGCCAAGGACCACATGGAAAGGTTTTGGGATCTAGGGTCATAGCCACAGCCTCTTATCATGTCTCCTATTTCAGTTTCAGAGGATAATTGAGCCTATGGTTGTCTCCTAATCTGATCTATGATGAATGTTGAGGCTAGATCCCATCCAAGAACAAAAATCATCCCACTTGAACTTACCAAATTCCCTAGCCTCTTCTTTTGTTATGGTTTTAGAAGTAGGATCATAGGCCTTCAGGGCCTGCACTACTTCATCTTCTAGTGTGGAGACCTCTGTAATCTGCAATAGATTTCCAATCTCTTGTTTCTTTCTACAAATGAGAAAGTTCTTGAACTCTTAACTTTTGATGAAGGCATCATCACTCAACATTTCTTCTTGGTATAGTTCCCCTTCATCCTTGCATAATTGGAGAGGCAATTCAACCTCCTCCTAGGTCTCCTTCTCCTTTTTATTTCCCTCTCTAATTTTATTTATAAATTGGTGATGATAATGTCTATCACCAGTGACCAAGGTAGTTATTCTATCTTCTTGAGTGAAAAATGCAGAGATGGGAACTCGACCTCAATTGGAAAGATGACATCGGTAGTATATAAAAGGGAATATGGAGTGGTGCCAGTAGGAGTAAGGATAGAAGTATGGTAGGCCTAGATGGCAGGATGGATTTGGAGGTACCAATCATGACCAAAATCATTAACAACATTTTTGAGGATTTTTAGAATAGTTTTGTTGGTTGCCTCAGCTTGGTCATTACCTTGGGGATAATATGGGCTAGAATAGTGATGGTGTATATGGAAGTGTTTTCATAGATCATCCATACGCTGATTTTAAAATGGTGTACCATGATCAGTGAAAATGGTTGATGGAATGCCGAAGCGGCAAAGGATATGATAGAGGATAAATTTGGATATATGGACACCAGTAGTGAGGGTCTGCAAAATTATTTCGACCCACTTTGTGAAGTATTTTGTAGCAGTTATAATATATTTATGTCCATTAGAGGAGAGGGGGGTTATCTTACCAATGAGGTCGAAGCCCCAACATGAGAAAGGCCATGGAGGCGCAATGGGTTGTAATTCCTGTGTTGGAGCATGGACAAGATTTGCGTGTTGTTGACATGGTAGACATTTCTTTACAAACTCACATGCATCATGTTCCATAGTAGGCCAGTAGTATCCTATTATAAGAATTTTTTTGGCCAAAACCATACCACTCATGTGGGCACCACAAGTCCTAGCGTGAACCTCTTGTAATGCCAGGGCGGCCTCATTAGTGTCTAAACATTGAGAGAGTATCTTGTGATAACTTCGATGATATAGGGTGTTAGCGATAAGGGTATAATGGGATGAGCAATGAATAAGGTTTTTTCATTGGGTACGAGTGAGATGGGGGATATGATACCATGTTTTAAGTGAGCATAGATGTCATGGCACCATGGGGACTCGGGACTAACCAAGACGCATACAATTGCAAAATCAATGATCTCATAAGCTGGTGTGTGGAGCTGCTCGACTAGGAACTCATATTCTGTAGCATCTCATGGGATCTGAAGAAGTGATCCAATGGTGGCCATAGCATCGGTTGCTTTATTATATAACCTAGGAACCTGTGTAAATTGTAAATATTGGAAGTTTTGTTTCATGGTGTCTACCATTTCCTTGTATGGTAATAACTTATCAGCTTTTGTTTGGAACTTGTCCATGACCTATTTTATGATAAGCTGTGAATCTCTAAACACCTATAACTCTGTGATGTTCCATTGGATTGATGTCTTGAGACCATAAATAAGAGCTTCATACTCTGCAATATTATTGGTACAAGGGAATCACAACTTGAATTCCTTAGGGATGAAGTCACCTTGAGGAGTAACAAAAATGATTTCAGCCCCAGATCCATGAGATGTGTACAAACCATCAAAATATAATTTCCAGGAAGGTTGTTCTTCAACCATGCAGAGATGTCTGTGAGGAAATTCCATTGTTAGAGGGTATGCATCTACCAAAGGGGCCAACTAATCAACAATGACCTATCCCTTAATTTCCTTTCAATCCATTTATTAGATATCGAACTCACTCGAGAGCATAACCCATTTAGCCATGTGGCCTGTGAGGGTAGTGTAAGAAAGTAAGTATTTGAGTGGGTCAACTTTGGATATGAGCTTGACTGTATGACTTAGCATATAGTGTCAAATATTTTGAGTGGAAAAAACCACTACAAGACATGCTTTTTCCATGGGGGAATAGTTAAGTTCATAACCCACAAGAGTATGACTGATGTAATAGATGTCCCTTTCTTTTCTGTCATCATCTAGTTGAGCAAGAAGTGCCCCCAGTGCCTTTGTAGTAGCTGATATGTACATAATGAGAGGTCTTCCAGGAATGGGTGACATGAGGATTGGTGTATTTTCTAGATATTCCTTGATCTTTTCAAAACTCTCTTAACAGTGAGAATCCCTTTGAAAGGTGGATTCCTTGCGAAGCAGATGAGTGAAGGTTTGACATTTATCTGCAAGTTGTGATATAAACCTACAAACATACTGAAGCTTTCCCTGTAGGCAACAAAGTTGTTTGAGAGTCCTCGGGGGAGGCATTTCCATTATGGCCTTAACCTTCTTTGGGTCTATCTCTATACCCCACCGAGAAACAATGAAACCCAAGAGTTTAGCTGAAGTAACACTGAAGACACATTTCTTTGGGTTAAGCCTTAGCCGATATTACTGAAGGTGATTGAATATACATTCAAGAATTCTGAGGTGATCAATTCTTGTTCTTGACTTTCCTAGGATATCATCTACATAGTCTTCGAGGATCTCGTGAATCATGTCATGGAAGATGAAAGTCATGGCCCGCTGGTATGTTTCTCTTGCACCCTTTAGACGAAACGACATGACATTATAGAAGAAGGTACCCCAAGGGGTTGTGAATGTCATTTTATGTTGATTCTCTTCTACAATACGAATATGATTATAGCTAGAAAAACCATCCATGAGTGATAGCATCTCATGTCCAGCTATAAGGTCCACTAGCATATCTATGTTTGGTAATAGGAAGGCATCCTTAAGATAAGCTTTGTTAAGGTCTCTAAAATATATACATATTATGATGTCTCTCGAGGGTTTAGATATAGGTACCATATTTGAGATCCACTCTGAGTAATCTATTGCTCAAATGAAGGTGACGTATAACAATTTTTCTAGCTCTGCTTTAACCAATAGTGCCACTTTTGGGTGCAATTTCCAGAGTTTTTTGTTGACTGGTTTAGCCTTTGGTTCAACTGTGAGATAATGGACTACCAGATTGGGATCCAACTCAATCATGTGAGCATAAGACCATGTGAAGTTGATAGAGGAATCCTTGAGGGGGAATTCAAATCCCAATTCCTCAGCTTCTAATAGTGAGGCTGAAATGTATGATTCATGGGCATTACTTTGTCCCTAGATTGATAGGCTCGGTCTCCTCAATGAGAATGGATGATGTTTCTAGTTGAGAATCACAAATCAGAGGAAGAGGAGAGTCCTCATCCTCTATCACCTCTAGGAGGTTTTCGCCAAAGGATACGTCCTTTTTCTTTACTATTTTAGAGTCAAGAAATGCCCCAGAGGGGTTTTCACTAGGAGACTCATGTTGTTCTTTTTTTTTTTTTTTACGACTAAGGCTTTCCTCCTCCCCAAAATATGCATGAGGATCCAACTTGTAGACATGTACAGATTCATGCCCCCAGTCTTGTCTTGGTTCTATTGTTCCCATGAATTCTAGGAGCACATCCCTACTTTGGAACATATCAAAATGGATGATGCTTGGTTGATCCCAATCTATGAGTTCAGGATGTAAGAGTGGAAGGTCAACAAAATTGATGGAGAGTTGGTGAAGGATGGAGTCTCCCAAAAAGGTTTCATCATTGGATATATCATCATAGGATCTCTTAACTTCCTCTTCAGGAATGTGTTAGACCTCAACAATTTTGCCTTGGACATTTAAAAAGGAGGAGCCAGTCTCATTGGTGCCCCCAGTCGAGGTTAGGCCAAATCCAAGGCCTTGGTTTCTCGGGTGGATGGAAGGTTCAAGAGGAGCCTTCATTCCTTCTTCTCAGCCCAAACCACCACCTTGATAATCCCATTTCTCACTAGCAAGTTTGTGGGGTTTGGGATATTTTTCCTTGAAGTATTCAAGGAGTGTGGTGTTAGGAGGTGGAGCCTCATGGTACAACCATTTGTTTATATCTGCCTGCATTTCCTCTTTGTTGATGTTCCCACTAGAAAGTAATGTTGAGTTCCCAATTTTCTTGAGCTGGGGAACCTTTTGTCTCATCTTATCTTGATGGGATGGACATCCTTGGGTATGGGGATAAGGGGTAATGCCCCTACCACAAATGCATCTGACAAGTTGTATTCTTTGTAACCTCTATTGTTGACCTTGACACTGGAGAGAGTGGGGGAAAGTGTGGGTTTTGGATCATGATAAGAATGGGATGAGTTGGCCACATAAGTGCCAATTTCAGTTCCGGGACAATGGTTCGAATGGGGAATGAGGCTTCTAATGCACGACAGTATGCGAAAGGTTGGGGATCATAATGAATAGTGATTTCAGTGCTATTGTGGGGGAACTTGACACACTAATGAAATGTGGAGGGGACATCCTGCATGGCATGGATCCATGGGTGAATGAGTAGGATGTTAAAGGGGAGATCAAGATCAACAATGTGGCATACTATATTTTGCACTATTGGGCCCACTTGGACGGGCAATGAAATAGTATCCTCATAGGTACGCTCTATATTATCATATGCTTTGATGATGTTGAATTGTTGTGTTATATCATCCTCAGTGTACCCCACTTGTGTGACTATAAAGGGTTGGAAATCGTGGCTGTGAAGGGGGGGTTTGATTGTTAATTATTGTTTAGAGTATGTTGATTTCCTTAACTTTACTTTATATTTAATTGAATTTTATTGATTGTATATTGTAATTGTGATTAGGGAGAAGATAAGATGTTTCTCTTTTATTCACAAATGCACAAATGGAAGATCCAAGTTGATCAACCCAAGAGAAGGGTTGATGCCCAAATGAATCAACTATTTGGAAAGGAGAATAACAAGAGAGATACCTTAAATTTTGTTAACTATATGTATAGAAATGATTTATGATAGTAATTGAAGAAATAGGGGAAATGTACTAACCTTGAAATATTGCAGATCAAATAATGTTGTTTTCTGAGGTTTGTAGACTGTTTCTGGAAAAACTGACAGTTGATCCTGAACCGGAATGCAGAGATGAACAAATCTTTGTCCATTTTGATGTCATCTTATGGAAAAGGTTGACCTTGACCCACAAATGTCAATCCTAACCCAATAATGTTGACCCTGACCTGCACAAATCTGACAGAAAATCCGTTCGCACCGTCTGAAAGAAAGCTGAAAAGGGTATCCAGATCTGGTCTCAAATCTATTGTTTTGAACCTTTACCTACAAGAAAAAGAGGATTTTTTGTTGCGGGGGAGGGGTTTGCCTTAGTCAAACCCTAATTTAGGAATTAACCTTGAAATCAATAAAGTATAGAATGCTAGAAAGTAGTAGAATTGAATCTAACAATGAAGCTATGATAGATATGCAATTGTAATTCAAATGTATGCAAGTATGTAAGTATGAAAGCATGAACTCAATAGAGACCATAAACCTCCATGATTGTATTCTTGAAATCCACTTGGAAGAGAGGATGGAATAGTCTTGAGGAAGCACAAAGGATCTTGAAGGAATATCACACCACCGTGATGCCTAGATCTAGGGTTTGAATGATGAATCTTGAATGTTTTCACCTAATCCCTTCAAAGGCTTGAGAGCTTGAATCCTTGATCTTCAATGGAGAACTTGAATTCTTGAGAGGAAGACTTGAACACCTTGAGATCTTGGAAATGGATGCTTGAACCTTTTTTCTTCTTGACAAAATCTTGATTAGAGCTTTTTGCATTTAGAAGACTTAGAGAAAATGAGAGAGAGAGAGAGAGAGAGAGAGACTTCCTTTTATATGAAATTAGGCCACAATCTTCTAAGGAGGCCAACATAGGATAATTAAATTCCAATTAGACCCATGCCCCTAGAAAAGGACCTATATTAAATATAATTTAGGAATCAACGCTTCAAAACCTGAAACAGTCGACCCGGAAGCGGGAAAACTAAATTTTTGATGACCCCCGGCAGCCGACAAGCTTCCTATTTTGAAAGGGGGACCGTGGTCAGGGTCGAGGTTGACCCTGACCTAGGTCAAGGTCAAGGTTGACCCTGACCTAGGTCAAGGTCAAGTTTGACCTTGACCCAGGGGGCTAGAACCCCTGGAAAATATGTCAGGTGGATAGGAGGTGCTCGGAGAGGCCCAATCAGGGTCCTGAACCAACACAGAAGTGTGAAATGATGTAGAAATAGGAGGATGATGTGGTAGAGGTCAAAAATGTCCCCTAAGGAGGGTTAAAAACTCCTAAGATGGAAGTGCTTCCATTTTAAGATGATACAGTGACAAACTTCAATGTACATAGATTTAAGGCTGAACCATTATCTATCATGACTCATTTAACTGCAAAGGAGTTGACCATGACATCAATGTGTAGTGGAATATTATGGTCTTGTGAGATAGGTGGCATGTCAGATGGTCTAAACGATAAGCCATAGGGTGTTGAGAGGTGACCCACAAGGGTTTGGAAATGTGTGGGATCAATTTTATCTGGAACACGTGAATCTTGTAAGGCCTTTGTGAGGATTTCTTGATGGATGGGTGATGTGCAGAGAAGGTCTAGGATGGCGATTTATGCAGGTGTATTCTTGAGGTGTTCCAAAAGGTTGTATTTTACTATAGAGGAAGGTATGGTAGAAGTACCAACAACAAATATTATTCCTTTTCGTGTAGTAATTATGCACAGGCTATCTAAGCCTCTGACACTGATCATGCCAACAAGAGGCTTGACTTGGGTGACACATCCAACAAGGTTGTCATAGTTGATGTACACATTAGTGTAGTTTTTACCATCACTGTGGTCACCTTGTTTTCTATTTCCTTGGATTGGTGGATTTTGAGTAGCGTTAGCTGGGCCTTTTCCTATATCATGGTTAGGGAACACATTTTGGTATAACTGCAGATTTGCATTTGGTGACACTTGTGTTGGAGGCTCAACTTTAATATCCTCATGATCTATGAGGTCCTAAATATAATGCCTGAGCTTCATGCACTTGATAGTGGTGTGCCCTTTGACGCTATGGTAATGACAATACTCATTCTCCTTATACCATGCAGGTTTAGGAGAAGACTCGTCAAATCGTTGAGTCTGAGGGTAAACAATTAGATTGGCCTTGGCCATTCTATGGAAGATGACATCTATTGGCTCACCTAAAGGGGTGAACATGCACCTTTGGTTTTTTTGGACTCGTGGTTTGGGTTGTCCTTGGGGAACATAGATAACATTCATCTAACTAGGCATCGACTGGCATACATGTATTGAGGGTTTTGGGGAAGCAATAACAACTCGCACATGCTTCATGTTAGTGGCCCCATCACCTACTACATTCTTGTTCTTGTTCCAGTGGTGTGGGTGATCATTACTAGGCTTGTCATACTGATTTTCTTTATAATGTCTGATAATGCCCTTATCTAAAAGGCCCTTTTCAATGTTTGACCCTTTCTCTCGGATGTCCTTGTAGGTATGGATACAGTTCATACACATTGTAGACACCCTAAATTGTCCTTTTTCATTTCTATATTAATTTAATTAATATTGCCTATAACAATATAGTTAATTCTTATAGATTAACTATATTTGTTATATTCGACTATTTATTTAATTTTATTAAATAAATTCATCACCTTGTATTTAAATTTAATTTAAATACTATCCCTAATATATTAAAATTTATTTTAATATATTTTTTCTCCATATTTCTTTTAAATAAATTTTATTTATTTAATCCCTTCATTTTCTCTAAAATTCTTCTAAACCTCATTTAAATTTAATTTAATTTAATTTAATTTAAATCTTACTTCTCCTTGCTTTTGGCTAAATTCAGCCTTATCACACTTAAAAGGTAAATAAACCCATTTTAGCCTTAATCACTTGCACACACATGTGACTTTTCAAAATTATTATTCCCTCCCCTTGAAAAGTCAACTCCTCACTTTAACCACTTAATCCTAGCCACTCATTCCTTTTGCCTCTTAATCTCCTTCACTCCCACCAAAACCCTACCTAACCCTCAATCTCAGCCACTCATTTTCCACCTCTTAATCCTAGCCCTCCATTTTCATAAGCAAATCCATAAAAGGAGGCCTCACTCCTCATTTTTCAACTAGTTAGTGAATTGAGATAGTGATTGCATTTTAGAGCATTTTATTGAGCATTTCTTAGTCTTCATTTTATTTAGTTTCTTATGAGCATTAAATCATCTAGATATTACATGTAGGTAATGGAAATCAATCTTAGTTTATTTCATCTTGCATCTTCATTCTAGATTTTCTATTGCATTCTCAATCTTCATCATGTGAAGTTTGGGGCAAGTTCCTCATACTTGTTCTGAATCCCTTCACCATCTTCTAGCTTGCATCATAGTGGGATTTATTGCATTGTGTTGGGAGAGCATACCCACAAAATCTCTAAGAGCAAATCAAACAAGTCTTGGGTGCACTTTTTTTAGCTCATCGGAGGTTGTAGTGAAAATCTAGTTGTGTTTCAAGTTCTTTACATGCTTTGATTTATTAGTATATCTTGTGTTTGCATGTTTTGACTTGTTGTGCAGCTGCAGGGATTTTTATTGCATACACACATATCGTGGGACATTTTGGGATGAAGATTATCATTGAATATTTTGGCCAAATATTTTTTAGGATGTTTGTATGGTAATTGTGCTAATAAGTTTTGCCACCTTTGGAGGTAATCGCCTAAACTTTATCCCCACTTTTGTTTTGCATTGCAGAGATCAAGGAGGGATAGTTCATGTCACACGTTGTGTACATAATGTGACATGAATTGCTCAGACAGTTCTGCAAATGTGTTGACAATTTTGTATGGGATCTTATAAAACCAATCTATGGCAGACCCTCCAAGACTCTTGGGAAAAAGGCGCATAAGGAAGTTTTCATTATAGGCAACCTCTTGACAAGCCATGTAAAATTCGTTGACATGGCTAACCAGATCACCACTCCCTTTTTACTTATCAAATTTGGGAGTCTCAAAGTACTTTGGGAAGGGGATTGCTCTAATGGATCTGTTAAAAGGATACAGACAAACCTCTTCAAACTTGAAGGTCTTAGGGTCTGTCCCTACTCTTATTTCTTTGAGTGCGTTCTTCATTTCCTCCCACTCAGTATTAACATGTTTTGGAGTGGGGATACCTATCACGTTGGATGCTAAAACTTGATATGGGTCATATAGTGATAAGGGATAATTAGGAGCTTGAGAAGGATTTTGCAGGGTTTGATAAGGAGACTGTGTAGCTAGGTAGGCAGATTGCGATGGTTGTTGTGAAAAACGTTGACCCTAATTTTTATGGGGAGGTGGCTGAGAATGTTGTTGAGCTAGGTATGCTTACTGAGGATTAGGTTGTTGTTGGTAGAAAGGTGGTTGTTGTTGTTGTTGTGATTATGTGTAGGCGGGATGAGTGTATGTTTTTCCTGCATAGTTTGGGTAAGTGGCGGTGCTACTAGAAAAAAGATAAGTGCCTTGGGTACTGGTGATCCCAGGGGAGGTACAAGGTAGTTGATAGGAGCAAACGTAGGATTTGACTGGCGTGGAGGTGGCATAACTTGAGAGGTTGTGGATGAAGGCATTTCCAAGTAGTTGACAAATGTAGGAGCAAGTGTGGCTTGTTGTTGAGGTTGACTGGGTTGGGTTGTAAGTTGCACAATAGGTTGGGAAGAAGAAGGATTGGTGAAGTGTGATTGGGTTTGAACACTCATATCTTGTAGTTTTGCTTGTGATAAGTTCTAAGCGAATGATGAGGTTTCTTGCGCAGCCTGAGGGCCTTGTGTTCAAAAGGTGGGTTGTGGGCCTAGGGTTGTTTGAGCAACAAATGTGGTTGTTGCGGCTACATGGATGGTGGTAACTGGGAAGACAAAGCACTCTGTAGAAGGGATGATAGAATTGTAGTAGTCACAGGAGGTGGAGGCACTAGTGGTTAATTTAACGGTCCTGTGGGTGGCCTCCCCATAGTGAAATTTGGGAATGGTTGTGGCGATGGTGGAATAGGTGGTAGTGATGTTTGTGCAGTAACTTGTTGTGTAGCTACTAGTTGCATGATTGTCTGTTGGATGATAGTCGGTTGTGCGACTGTAGGTTGTAATGTGGTAGGTTGTGTGACCGCTTATTGTGTGACCCTAGGGGTAGCGTTTTGTGATGTTTGTGCCAGAGATGCTTGGGCCAGGTTGACGGGCGAAGCTCCCATGATTGAAAAGAGGTTTTGTGTCACAACATACACTATGGGATGGGTGATAGAGGGTTGGAATAGTAGAGGCATGGATGTGGCAATCTAGGTGGACCTCTAAGAAGGGTCAATAATCTACTCTACAAAAAAGTTGAATGTATCATCTGGGACATGTAGAGGATGTGAGGGGTCAAATCACCTAAGCTTGGGTGGAATGGGGGTGCCTTCACGTATGAGATTTGCAACAATAGTGTGACAATTTTGGCCTATAATGGTAGTGATCATGGCTGCATGACCTAGTTGATTAAGGAATGCCTCCATACTACTAGGAGTAGGGTTTCCAGTTGGTTGGTTAACCAGGGCCCCCTCAGGTTGAAACTAGTTATAGGGATCAAAGGGAACCATGGCACTATTAGGATTAGGCAACGAGCTAGTTGAGGAACCAATGGGAAGATTAGGATCCATGTCCTTTCTCTTTGTTGACCAAGTTTGTGGTGGCATGAAAGATATGTCCTACTGTGTATGGAAGATGGTGAATGCTTATGGGCGAAAGATGCTCTACAAATGACTACGGATGGGTGAAGGTGATATCTAAATGTACGCCTCTCTTCTCCGGTTTCCCACAGCTTTCCAAGGGCAGGGGTTAGTAGCCAAGGTTCACAAGTGCATGCAAATCTATTAAGCAATAACTACTAAACGAATGATGGAAACGTAAGCAATAAAATGTACAAACAATGAAAAGTAAGACAAATGAATGCAAACCCTTCGAAGCTTGAAGCTTCTATTGTCTCTCTCTACTCCTTCAATAACGCTGTTCTTGGTGCTCAGTATTGGCTGGGTAGCGTCTATGACTTGAGAAGCGTCGAGATGTTGATAATTGCAAAGTGTGTGTGTGATCGCAGGATGGCCTGAATGCTGACAGAGTAATGGCGCTTGTATACTTGAAATCCTGGATCCTTCAAATGGTTATGAAGGATTCATTATATA
>MU226605.1:165639-199753 GCA_018584345.1 Thuja plicata
AATTAAATAAGATTAATTATTTAATTAATTTTGGGGATTGGATTAGATGATTTGAGAAATGAATTTAGAAGAAAATAGATGATTAATTAATGATTAAGAAACCATTAATTAATAGATGAAAATTAGGGTTTTAACGTAAAGTTGCAAGCCTGTCCATTTTAGGGTGTCTACACTAAATGTAGGACAACGAGGGTGTGCTAGGCTAAAAGTTTTCTGATGCTCGGGCGTGAGTTGAAAATACCTAGTACTAGCTGGAAAAGATGGGATAGTAGCCATAGAATAGACTGATGGTCCTAGGCTACAATATGATCTAAGTATACCGAACCTCTTGATCGAGATGATATACAATGATGGAGAATAATCAACTTCAGACAAGACTAGTCTAAGAGTAAGCTATGAGATGACGCTGGATAAAGATGTAGGTGTAGAAACTCAAGCATATGAGAGCATGCACAGAAAAGGATTTGACTTGATTGATAAGGATCTTGGATTTTGAATTAGATAACATTGAAGGATTTTGAAGCAACACAATATGGAGGATGTGGATGATGTGAAACCACTGTAGTCATAAAATAGCCACAAAACTCTATTCTCAAATGGTATATGGCTTGTGAACCAAGAATGATACTGCCAGGATGTGTTTGTTTGAAAAAGATGTGGATGAGGTAGATCTAGCAAGGTATTAAAATGTATCTGTGGGGAAAAGGAACTAAGTGAAGAACATTCACATTCGCAACATGAAAAATTCAAGGCTTCACAAAGCGTATCTGTGGAATGATGGATCTAGGGTTTTACAAAGCGTATCTGTAGAAAGGTGAATCTTGGGTTTGACAGAGTGTATCTGTAGGATAGTAGGTATAAATCCGTTGAACAAACTAACAAATCTGCTAAACAACATGAACAATGACTACGCTAAGTATGTTCAATACTACCAAAGGAAGATGCACATCTACACAACATCATAGCGTATCTGGGGAACTTGGTATACTGATTGATAGTAATTTGGATTGATTTTGTTTTGGAAAAATATATGTGATACAAACACAAGAAAAAAATTTGTAACCAAAATCACATGTACAACTTAAGGCGAAAGGGGTACTATTTGTTGAATCCCCACTTGGAATAAATTATAGATGCGCTTATTCAAAGTGGATAACTTAGAAGCTTGGAGGCACGAGCTCCTCCTTTTTGCACTCACTTCTCAAGCACACCAAGCTTCAAATTTCAAGGATCATCAATTTCCAAGGAACTGTTATCTCTACTATGAACCGCAAAAGTGTGGGGCATCTTAGTCGGTCTCTGACCTTCTGCACCAGCAAATATGGGATTTTGGAAAATTAGACGATGGTGTTTAGTAAGGGTATTCGTTCATGTGGCTATACTCAAATGATATTCCCAATTAAGGGGGCTCTCCTAGTCCTTTAAAAATAAGGTATTTTATGTCTTGTAGTGAAGGATTTTAATGCATCACAAGGATATTGTAGGAAAGTTTTTCTCGTATAATGAACTCACACCTGTTGATTGTGATTTTTATCACAACCATATTTTTATAGTGGTTTGGAAATTCTTGGCATTAGCCGTTACCACTTGGGTCATTCCCTCTCACCCGGCCTTATAGGCTGCTCAAGAGGTAGGCCCTCTAAAGAAATAGAAACGTGCCTATCGCACCAAACACATTAAGCAAAGCTTTGTTCATTTTTAAGCACTAAATGAGGGGTTCCTACGCTAAAAAGACATGCAGTTCATTGATTAATTAGTTTTTTTTTAAAATAATCCTCTTTCTTTGGCGGTCCTACAAACACACACGTCAATGTTTATGGGGTCTTTCAGGGTTGCAAGCAACCTTCTTTCTTAGTAAGATAAACATCAAGTGTTAGCAGATTAGCAAAATCGAATGTTGAAATAACTCTAGAAAAAATAATTTAAAAATAGCTTATCTGCTGGATGACAAGGTGAATTTGTTGTTCCACGGAGCGATTTCGCAAGACAATATATCTTTTGTTTCACAGAGTAGTTCCGCTGAACGGTGTATCTACTATTTCATAGAGCGGTTCCGCTGAACAACATATCTGTTATTTCATAGAGCGATTCCGTAGAACAATGAATCTGCTAATCGGCGATTCTGTTGATCAACGAATCTGTTGATCGGAGATTCCACTAATCAATGAATCTGCTAATTGGTGATTCTACTGATCGGTGAATCTGTTATTTCATAGAGCAAATTCATGGACAATGTATCTTCTATTTCACAGAGCGATTCTGCAAAAAATATAGAAAATGTTATTTTTTATTTTTGGCTATTCTACTGATTGGTGAACTTTTTGAGGAAAATTTGTTGTTTCGTGTATAAAATCCTCCAAAACCTGCAAGTGTTAGAAAGTGCCTAAAATACCAAAAATGTTAGTTGTGAACCCATGAAGTGGGTCCCACCGGGTGTGCCAAAAATGTGTGCAGAGAAATGTGTGCAAAGGAATGCAGTTAACTAATAAACACACTCAGAACACAAAAGCAATGCAACAATCAAGATAAGACATAAAGAGGCAATAAAACAAGCAGGAAAGCAAACCTGCTAAGACCCTGTTGTAGCCTCTTTGTTGCAACAATTTGTCCAAGATGTTGTGATTGTATGTGTGCTCATGATTTTGACAACATAACAACATCAGAGTGCTCCATATTTACTCAAGCTTGGGGGAAGAACCTGTAAGAGGGATTCAAAGGAATTTCACAAGTATGGCTAAGATTCCCTTAGAAATGCATGATTTCGCATAATGAGAGAGTGGATGGTGATTTCAAGGATTTTGGATTCAAAATGACAATGGAGTGGGATCAAATAATGATTCACAAGGATAATGGATGGCTAAAATATATGGATCCTGAATTGGAGGGAAATGGGAGGATTTTATAGAAGTGAGGGATATCCTCCATTAATGAGGGATGGCCAGATGTCAACCTCTTTATGGTTGGGGGATAGGGAAGAGACTTGCCATAAATGTCAGTTATCTCTCAAAACCCTAAAGTCCAACCTCGTTAAGAGGAGTTTTTATGGAAAAATTTTGAGGATTGGGATGGAGGAAGAAAGGTTGAACTTTGCTTCCCTAATCCTCATGCTTAGGAATGTGCAAACATTTAGGAGAAGATTAGGGTAATGAGATAGATTAATTAGGGGGCAAGTGGGTAGGTTAGTAAAATGCAAGTGGATGAGGATTAGGAGAGGATAATGATTAATTAAATAAATAGGATATTTATGTAATTAAGACAGGATTAGGAATGCAAGTGGGAAAAGTAGGAGAATGCAAGTGGATGAGGGAATATGAATTTGAATTTTTGATTTAAATTAATTCAAATAGAAGAAATAGGATATTTAATTAAACACAAGTTTATTTAATTAAATGGGCTTGGACATTAGATAAATTGGATAAATTAATTTATCTAGAGAGATAGGGAAGAGGGTGATATTAATTAAATAAATAGACTATTTAATTAATAAGGTGACTATAGAAGAACAAGTACTAATTATTTAATTAAATAAACATAAACATCCATTTAATTAGATAAGACATGGATGTTAGATAAATTAAATAAATCAATTTACCTAAGACTATAGAAGATGGGTAGTTAATTAAATGAATTAATTACATTTCAGTTTTGGGTGTCTACAATAATATATGCAAAAATCTCAAATTAACTTAAGCAAGTTTCCAAGTTCATATGTTTATTTTAAAAGAATTTTAAATTAATATGAATATATAGTAATTTTAGTAGGGGATTTTGGATTTTTCCTTGTTGGGATGGACGATGCTAAATGTTGCGGTTGGGTTGTTTTATCCATTCTTGATGACTTGGGTAGTAGTCTTCTTTTATTATGTGGCCAGACCATTGCTGAAAGTTTTGAAGGGCTCATGCTGGACGGTTTTTTTGTTTTGGTTTGCAAAAAGATTTTGGGTTGATCTTATAGTATTTATGGGGTATTGACACATTTTTTTTGTTGCTTCTTCTTTCTCTAAGCCTATGGAGGTGGCCATGTCTCTTATGGAAGTGGAGACATGTTATGGGATTGAGGCATCTTGTAACTCAATGTGGGCTTTGTTAATCCTGAGGTCAGATTACTAAGAGGGGGAGAATCAATAATCTACCAAATAAGCCAAACTTCTCTATCTTAAAACTTAAACCAGCATTCACAAGATTAACCTTAATAAAAAAAAATGAAAATCATAAGAATCCAAATCCATCCACAAAATTGACACACAAATTTATCTCATGGAAACCCAAATAGGGAGAAAACCACAGTGGGGATTAGTACCCACTAAATGATGTACTCTTCTGAAGTATGCCCTGTGAGGAGCTTAACCCTGTTAAAAGTTACAACAACATTGTTAGGTGCTACCCGGTTAAGGGATTTACCTTAGGTTTGTTATGACCTTTACCCTTTTAAGAGTATCCTTGTTAGAGGAATTTAAACACTTGACACAGTGTCACCTTGTTAGAGGATTTACAACAAAGATCTATTAGGATCTACCTTGTTAAGGGATTTAACCTATTGCAACTATTAGGGAGCAACATAAAGAATTATCTATAGAATAATACTACCTTTGCTTGATCAGATTCATAGAAACACACAATATCTTTTGAGCATACCTAACTCTTCTCTGGCTTATTCACAACATGCACCTTACACCACACTTCTTCAACACACGGTCAACAACTTTTAACCTTCAACTTCATCCATTATATACTGAACTTTTAAGTCAACCATCTTGATCAAACCCTATTCCTAATTTCAAAACATCTTTCTTAAACCCAATGTGCCACATAACAAAGTTAAATACATAATTTTTTTTCCAAGACCACGTCGGCCAATACAACAATTTACATAGGATGTTGTGTCAAGGAGTCAAACATGTTTTGACCAAAAAAAATCTTCCTCGAGAATCTTCTCTACATTCTAGCATCAAGAAATTTGATGTCAGATTAACACCTCTAATCATAAAGACATGCCACTAGCTCATAACTAACTCAATCGATTCCACGAAAACCTTAACACCGATCATCAATCAAGGATTTATCACCTATCACTCAAGAACACAAATATTGTAACTTTCTAACAACTTTTTCTCTGTTCATTGGTCACCTATCCCGCACACCAGTCACTCAAATTACTTGTAGTGGTAACTATAGCATCTGAATATTGTTGACCACCATATCCCGTGACTGCGCCATAAGATATAACATAGATTTGACAAGACATTCAAATCATCTAACATCTACCATTAATTGTTCTAATAGTTGCACTTTTATACTTGAACTGATCACAACTTTCTCATAAGATCACTTCAGTAGTAGTGATCATGCATTAGACATCTAGACACACACCTAAGCCTCTCCTAAAGATAGCAACCACCAAAACTCACCGCAATTATTCATTCATCACAAGTATGTTTGGAAACACATTAAGAACAAAAAGTCAATAATTGAACTCAATGACAACATAGTATATGATCATCCTATAATCAAATCTAATTATTACATCTCCAAAATTCACTTACCATCACTACATCATATATGCCAACAATCTCCCTCTTTGGCATTGATGAAAACTCTCAATTCCTATTGACGGTAATACTCTCTCCAACATGATACAATAAGCATAAAATGTTTCCACTTATGTCTTCCTCTTGTTCTACAATTACACATTCTCCCCCTTTGACAACAATGCCAAAGGTATCAAATACACCTGATATCTACTCTATTAAACCTGACTAACCAAAGCACATGACTACATAGACTTCTCCCCCCTAAGGAATAACCCCGCAACATCAATTCCAACATAAAGATATTCAATGAATACACTTGGATTGATGCAACTACATCTTATTCTAATTCAACTCAGATAGGGGAATAACCTCCAACCTACCTCTTAGATACTCAAATGTATCCTTAGGCAATGGTTTAGTGAAAATATCAGCAACCTTCTCCTTAGCTGGCACATACTCCCCTTACTTCCTTTTCCTGTACATGTTCTCTAAGAAAATGATATTTGATAGTAGATCCTTCAATTACCTTCTCCTAAATTCCTTCTAGAATCTACTTGATCCATATTGCATGTGTACATTTAATTGCAACAACAACATACTCAGCTTCAATTATTGATTGAGGTATACAATTATGCTTCTTTCTTGTCCAAGATACAAGTATTTCACCAAGAAAGAATACACCTCCACTTGTGCTCTTTCGATCATCAATATTACCTTCCCAATCAGCATCAGTAAACACATTCAAAGAGAAATCACCTTTATGTCCATACTAGAGACCATAATCTTTAGTTCCCTTAAGATATCTAAAGATTCTCTTTACTGCAACCAAATGAGATTCCTTAGGATTAGAAGAAAATATTGCCACTAATCCAACTACCTATGTTGTGTCTGGTCTGATATGCACTCCATATTGTAGCTTACCGCTCATGGACCTGTAAAGTATCTCATCCACCTCTTTTGAATCATCTTCCTTTGATAGTTTGCAACCGGTTACCATAGGGGTTCCAACCAATTTTGAGTCGTCTAACCCATAAGTCTTCAATATTTCCCTTACATATTTGGACTCGCATATGTAGATACCATCTTTCATCTGTTGAACCTACAATCCAATGAAGAATTTAATCTCACCAATCATTGACATCTAAAATTCTTTCCTTATCTCATCTACAAACGATCTGTCATCTCTTCATTGCCACAAAAATGATATCATTTACAAATATTTTTTCTATCAGTAGCTTGCCATCTTTCTCAATCTTCAAATACACATTATTGTTATCACTTATCCTAGTGAAACCAATCTGAACCAGACATAAATGCAAATGTTCATATCATGCCCTAGGTGCTTACTTCAATCCATACAAATCTTTCTATAATTTGCACACACCTTCTGAATTAGCAAATTGTTTGGGTTGTTCAATATATACCTCTTCTTTCAAAACACCATTAAGAAAATTTGACTTAACATCCATTTTGTATACCTTGAATCCTTTATAAGCAGCATATGCAAGCAATATCCTTACACCTTCAAGTCTGGCCACATGTGCAATTTTTTCACCATAGTCTAGGCCTCCCTCTTGTGCATATCCTTTGCACACCAATCTTGCCTTGTTCCTTACCACTTCACCTATCTCATTCATCTTGTTTCTAAAAATCCAATTCGTACCAATCACATTCTTGTCTGACGGTCTAGATACTAATGTCCAGGTATTGTTCTTCTCAATCTGCTCCAATTCTTCTTCCATATCTTTCACCCAATCTTCATCTTTTAATGCATCTTTTGCTATTTTTGGCTCAAATTCATATAACAAAAAAGTACCTTCTCTTTCCTTTCTTCTTGTTAACACACCAGCATTTGTATCACTAATAATTTGATCAGGGGAATGATTCAACTTTACATACTTTGGCAATATTGGATCAGATCTAGGAGCTTCTTCTACTATTGGTACTGGTTCCTCCTCATTAACTTGTTTATCCTTATTTTCAGCATCTTTCTCCACCAGTTGTACATAAACAAACCCTTGATAGCCTTCAGGTTCCTTCTCACCGAATTCATCATTTTTCTCAGAAAATTCATCGATTCTTACACTAACACTTTCCATTATCTTATTTGTTCTCTTTTTCAAGCACTTGTAGGATTTTCTCTTTGATGAGTATCCTTAAAATATCCCCTCATCACTTCTTGGGTTAAACTTTATTATATTTTAATCTCTCTTTATTTAGCATCTACTCCCAAAAATTTGGAAATAACTTACACATGGTGATCACCCATACCAAAACTCATAGGGAGTTTTGTGTGTACCTTTCTTCAACTGAACTCTATTCAATGTGTAAACAAAACATCTCACCGCTTCTCTCCAAAATGTCTATGCAACACCCTTCTAAATCACTATTGTCCTAACACAATCAATGATAGACATGTTTCTTCTTTCAACAATACCATTCTGTTGAGGTGTTCTAGGAGCTGACATCTGTCTTTGAATTCCTTGTTCTTCACAATATGTAGTAAATTATTGTGAAGTAAACTCACGTCCTCTATCAGATCTAAGACATTTTAGGGTCTTACTAGTCTCCTTCTCCACTATGAATTTGTAGATCTTAAACACGTGAAAAGCTTTAGATTTTTCTCTTAAAAATATAACCCACATCATTCTAGAATAATCATCAACAAACAACATAAAATATATATCACCGTAGTAACTCTAAGTTCTCATTGGACCACATAGATTGGTATGAACCAGATCTAAAATACTTTCAGAAGAATAATTTTTACTAATGAAGCTAGAACTAGTTAACTTCCCAAGCTAACATTCTTTACACATTACATTGTCTGCTTTCACTAGGTTAGGAAAACCTCTCAGTATATTCATCTTACTAACTTTATTCAAGTTATCAAAATTCACATGACAAAACCTCTTATTCCATAACCAACGATCTTCTACCTTAGTAATCAGACAACTCTTAATAGTAGAATTCAGATGGAACAAGTTACTTTTAGTTTGTTCACCGGTAGCAATCAACTCTCCTGATTTCCCAATAATCATACGTATACTTCCATTGAACTCCAATCTATATCCTTTGTTATTCAAGTGAGAAACATGTAACAAATTGTATCTTAGACCATCAACCCAGTGAATATCATCATAATTTGTTTTATCAATCAAAGAAATAGATCATTTACCTTTTACCAGACATGGAGAATCATTCCCAAATCCCAGTGAGCCTCCATCACATTATTCCATATTGATGAATTTGCTTCTATCACTGGTCATATGATGAGTGCATCCACTATAAATAATCCAGTTACCACTGTGATTCATGTTAGAAACTAAAGCTTTCTCACCTTCTTCTGAGGGTTCTTTCTTTACTACAACAAACACAATTTCTTCTTCATCTCTTCCATCATATTCTTTGTCGGTAACACCTTCCTTAGCTAGGTAGCATACTTTCTTATTTTTATCCTTAAATATTCTTGGCATCTCCTTCCTATCATTGCTAGGGCATCTAGAAGCAATATGTCCAATTTTTTTACATGCAAAGCACTTCAAAGGTAACTTACCCTTATATTTACCTTCCCCCTCTAGGCAACCTTCTAGCAAATAAACCTTCCAATTCCTCTTGATCTCTTTCTTCATATAAGATAGATTTGTAACCATTAAAGTAACATGCTGAAGAACATTTAGATATCTGCTTTCCTTTCCTAGATGGTGCAAGAGTCAATGATGACTTCAAAGCAACTTCAACTTTAGGCATAATATTATCATAATTTCTTAACTCAAATATAGTTAATTTCCCTATTAATGCATCAAGAGTAATGGTAAAAGTTCCTAGAGATCTGAGCTCTTGTATAGCTAAAACCCTAATATCATACTGAGGAAATAAAGTTCTCAACATTTTGCTTACCACATCCTCCTCAGGAAGATTACCACCAGCACCTCAGATAAGAGTAACAACTTCTTTGATTCTCTGAGTGTATTTCTCAATGTTCTCATTTTATTGCATCCTCATATCATCATACTTTCCTCTCAAACTATCAACCTTTTCCTTCTACACATGTGGATCTCCACCATAGATGGTTTTCAACTTTTCCCTCATCTCATTAGCAGTTTCCAAGTCTTTGATATCAACATACTCTGCATCTGAAAGAGTACTAACAATAGCTTCCATAGTAGCATTATGTTCTAACATTACCATCAATTTATCTACAGTCAGGGTTCCTGAAGGGACAATATACTTATTAACCACATTATCCTAATACTGATCACCCATACCTTTAAGATAGAGCTTCATTTGACCGCACCATACTAAATAGTTCTCTCTTGCGAATTTAGGACCTTCTTTTCTCATCATCTTCAAATCTTTACCTCAATCTGTTAAGCTTCACCATAACAAAGGACCAAATCTCTGATACCAATTGTTAGTCCTAAGGTCAAATTACTGAGAAGGGGGGGGGGGGGATTCGTAATCTATCAAATAAACCAAACTTATCTATCTTACAACTTAAACCAACATTCACAAGACTAACCTTAATAACAACAAATTAAAAACGTAAGCATCCATATCCATCCACAAAAATGATACACATATTTTTCTTGGGAAACCCAAATAGGGAGAAAACCACAGTGGGGATCAATACCCACTAAATGATGTACTCTTCTGAAGTACGCCCTATGAGGAACTTAACCATGTTAAAAGTTACAATAACATTGTTAGGTGCTACCCGATTAAGGGATTTACCTTAGGTCTGTTAGGGCCTTTACCCTGTTAAGAGTAGCCTTGTTAGAGGACTTTAAACACTTGACAAAATGTCACCTTGTTAGAGGATTTACAACAAAGATATGTTAAGATCTACCATTTTAAGGGATTTCACCCGCTGCATTTGTTAGGGAACAACAGAAAGAATGATCAATAGAACAAAACTACCTCTACTTGATTAGATCCATTGGAGCAGACAATATCTTCTGAGCATACCTAACTCTTCTCTAGCTTTATCACAACATGCACCTTACACCATACTTCTTCAACACATGATCAACAACTTTTAACCTTCAACTTCATCCATTATATACTGAACTTTTAATTCCACTGCCTTAATCAAACCCTAATTCATAATTTCAAAACATCCCGCTCAAATCCAATGTGCCACATAGCAAAATTAAATGCATAAAACATTTTTCTAAGACCGTGTCGGCCAATACAACGATTTACATAAGATGTTGTGTCAAGGAGTCAAACACATTTTGACCAAGCACAAGCTTGCTCAAGAATCTTCTCCATAGGATAGCATCAAGAAATGTGATTCCAAATCATCACCTCTAATCACAAAGATACATCACCAGCTCGTAACTAACTCAATCAATTCTACTAAAACCTTAACACTGATCACTGATCAAATATTTATCACCTATCACTCAAGAACACAAATATTGTAACCTGTTAACAACTCTATCTTTGTTTATTGGTCTCCTATCTCGCACACCAATCACTCAAATTAGTTGTGGTTGCAACTGTAGCATCTGAATACTATTGACCACCATATCTTTTGACCGTTCCACAATATACAACATAGATTTGACAAGACATTCAAATCATCTAACATCTGTCATTAACTATTTTTGCAATTGCACTGTTATACTTCAACTAGTCACAACTTTCTCATAAGATCACTTCAGCAGTAGTGGTCATGCATTAGACATCCAGAGACACACCTAAGTCTCCCCTAAAGATAGAAACCACTGAAACTTATGACAATCCTTCATTCATCACAACTATGCTTGGAAATACACTAGGAACACAAAGTCAATAATTGATATCAATGACAATATAATATATGATCATCCCATAATCAAATCTATTCATTACATCTCCAAAACTCGCTTACCATCACTACATTAGATATGCCAATAGACTTCACCTTACTGTGACTGTATGGATGTGGGAAGAAGTTATGGTTCTCTCTCCCTCTAGCCAATCTCTTCCCCTACTACTACTATAAAGGTGGGCTCCTTTTATATTGAGGTGGAAAATATTTTTGCAGTAGGGAGGTGGTTTCTCAGTCAGGAAAAGATTACTCCTTTATTTCAAGTTGACTTAGATACCACTTGGTTTTCCATTGTGCCCCACTCTATGGGTTGTTGGCACTGTACTGTTAATGACTTCTCTCGGCACCTGCATTGTAAGCAACTAATTGTAGCCTATTGTTCTCTTAGTGATTACTTTGTTGATTGAGTGCCTCCTGTGACCCTGATTGTTACTTCCAGCATCCTTGTTGATGTGTTGTTGTTGTTTCTTTGACAACCTTTCGACTGTTGTTGTAAGAGTCTACCCCCCTTGTTTGGTTGCTTATCTAATAAAAAACATATATTTATCATACATATTATAATATATATTTATCAATACATATTATCAAATAACATATATTTATATTATTAAATTAAATAGTATATTACCTATAACAAATTTTGACAGTTTATTAATAAATTTAAGTGTTATATTTACATTTGTATAAAAAAAAGTCTATAAATCCATAGGTGCCAATAAATTTGCAGGTTGTCATATACAGTTGAAAAGTGAAAAAATAGCCAATACGACCATCAAATTCCAACCCTGATTGTGACATGTGATGCCTACAAAACATCTAGAGAATATCTTGATTGCTAATTTAGTATAACTAATGGAAGGAATATCTTGATAACTAAATTGGTATAACTTATTAAATAGATAATTATTGGGAAGATTGAGGCACTCATCATCATTTTGAATAGGAAAAAGATTAAATTGAAAATGATTTTCTCTTAAACTATTTTTAACCTCTTGAACTTTTTTGTTTTACTAACATGAGGAAAGTTGGACTTTGCAATTGAAAAACTAAGAAAATCCTTTTATAGCTAGAGACAACTTGAAATAATTCAAAAAAATCTAAGCATAGACAATCTCAAAGTTAAATCCACAATTATTGATGAAATTCTTTGGTTGAAGCGGACACTTTTTCTTTGGAAGCATTGACAATAACCCGGTTGGTAAGATATTTGAAAAAGGTTTAAAACATGGTAACTATCGATTTGTAGGAAGAAAACCTAGAGAAGAAAAATGAAAACTCGATGAACAAGTGGGTCATTAACTTGAAAGAATGTCTTAACACCAAAGAAGAAATACAAATTTACATGATTGAAAAATTAAAAATTGCCATATAGACAAAGCAAATTAGGTATAAAAAATAATACTACATCAAAGAATTTAACCTAATTAAGGAACATGGTGAGAAACGATATTCAAGTGCTCCTATCAAAGGAAAAATGAGGTTGTTACCTTCATTTATTTCATTCATAGGTGCAATTGGTAGATAGAAGATATCAAAGAAACTTGGAAAAAATGGAATTACATTAAGAAAGTAGTAGAAACTAAATGATAATGTACAACTTAGATAGATTTTGAAGAAAAGATCAACCAAATGACCAACTTCATTCTCAAAATTAAAAATAGATTATCTATTATAAAAAAGAACATAAAAATGAATGAAAGATATTTTTATGTTTGATCCAGTAGGGGAAAGGACCCAGTAGCCACCTAGGCTAACTTTGTGCACCTAGAACTCCTAAACCGTAAAGCGGATTTCTTTGATTTTTTTGATGTGTCTCCGTAGGTGAGTCGAGAGCTTAAAGCTAAGGTTTTGGCTTTTGGGTATTTGTCGATCTCTCTATGGAGATCGTCGAGCACAAAGTGGTCAAAAAGTGCCATTTCAAAAGTGGTGCCCAGTACCCGCCCCCAAACCCCCCTAATATGCGACAATAAAATGTTCAAAACATAATCGGTTTAGACCCAATAACCGATCGCTATTGCACCCATGACCAATATGTTTTTGACATTGATTCATTTAGGAATGATTATAAAATAATCACTCTAACACTTTAATTGTTTGTGTCAACATGTTATTCTAACCTGACGATGACCCCATTTAATCACCCTAACACTTGAATTGTTTGTGCGAACATGTTATTATAACTTGCCGATGACCCCTTTTAATCACCCTAACACTTGAATTATTTGTGTCAACATGTTATTATAACCTAATTATGACCCATAAAAAATCACATTGACACCACTACTATCCAAGCGGTGCCACGTAATCGGCATTGGGTTACCCATTAACTGCGCATCAAATACCCTAACACCATGCGGAGTCTTTTTTTACCATTTTGTCACCTTGCATTCTCTCTATGCCTCCTCTTAGCTCATGATGGTCATCTCTTATCATCTTCTTTGCTTCAAGTGATGCTCCAATCTCAAGTAACAATGATTTCACTAGTTGCTTATTGTTCAATGTGTGTGCATAACTGGTTTTCATGTAATTATTGCAAAATATGTGACAAAATTAGGGAACATTGTCGATTTAATCATGAAAAGATGTTATATTTGTAATCAAGTGTATTTTTAGTTTGAATCATTTGGATAACTTATTTCTAGGGCTTAATCATTTATCTATCAAAAAATTTGAGTTTAATCATTTCTGGGTGTCGAGGGTTTCTGTTTGTTCTCTTATAATGCGTGTGCATAACTTGTATTCATGATTTCCTTGCGATGCATAACTTGTTTTCCAAATATCCTTGCGGCGATTTCCGTAGTTCATTAGAGGCTTATGATTGCTACATTAACCACTGTAATTATTGCAATATATATGACAGAAATAGGGAACATTGTCATTTTAGGGTTATGAGAAGATGTATAATTGCAATATATGTCACAAAAAAAGGAACAATGTCATTTTAATCATGAGAAGATGTTGTATTTTTGTTTAATACAGTGTATTTTTAGTTTGAATTATTTTGTTTTTTTTTCAATTTCTAGGGCCTAATCATTTCTCTATTAAATATTTTGAGTATAATCATTTCTGAGTGTCAACGGTTTCAGTTAACTATTGGAATATATGTGACAAAAATAGGGAACATTGTCTTTTTAATCATGAGAAAGTGTTGTATTTCTTTATAACACTGTATTTGTAGTTTGAATCATTTGGCTGACTTATTTATAGGGCTTAGTCATTTCTCTGTTAAATATTTCGAGTATAATCATTTATGTCTATCAAGGGTTTCTGTCTGTTCTCTTCTAATGCGTGTGCATAACTTGTTTTCCTGATTTCATTTCCAATGCATCACTTGTTTTCATAATTTCCTTGTGGTTATTTCCATAGTACATTAGAGGCTTATGAATGCTACATTATCCACTGTAATTATTGCAATATATGTGACAAAAATAGGTAACATTGTCATTTTAATCATATGTATATGTATAAACATACATGTGTGTGTGTGTGTGTGTGTGTGTGTGTGTGTGACAAAAATAGGGAATGTTATCATTTTAATCATGAGATGTTGTTGTATTATTGTAATATATGTGACAAAAATAGGGAACATAGTCATTTTAATCATGAGATGTTGTTGTATTATTGCAATATATGTTTACTGGGAGTGCTAATTGTGACTGGTTCAGGTGTAAGGACTATATCTTCAACAAAAGCACTGACAGTAATGGTTGTGTATTGGGCATATTTATTTCCCTTGTTGGCTCTATGTCTTTTAGGCATGTTTTGGTTCTCTTCTCTTGCTTTCCTCAACTCTTCCTTTCAACATGCCTTGTCCTCTGCCCTTTTTGTTTTCTCTGTAGCATCTCTCAATCTCTATTGAACTCTCTCTACCCTCAGAATTTCAGCTCCTACTACATTTGTCTCTCTTTCTACTTTCCTTTCCCTTATCTGGTCCTTCTTTCATTATGCATTCTCCTCCATTCGCTTCTTAATATATTCTTTCTCTTCCATTTGTACAACATAGTCATCAGATGTGAGTACCTATGACTTTATGCTTAGACAAATTACCCCTAAGCGTGCACCATGTGTACTTTGCTACATCCTTTACATTGGTAAAATGAGGAATCTACTAGCAGTGTTGTTTGGTTGATAAGTGTTTGAGGGATATGTCATACATGGCACAAATTCAGTGTCACCATCATGGTCACTTGCTTCTAGTACATCCTTGTAGTTTTGAGTATCCAACTCATCCCAATTTGATTCATTTGTGAAGTAGTGAATCACGTCTGCCGAGTCAACATGGGGTGGTGATGGCAATGAGAGGGAAACATCCTCCTCAACACAGTTAATTGGTTGACCAATATTAGTGGTTTCCTAATGTAACCAATCAGGTAGTGTAGCTAGAGATGGTAAGTTGAACCCTTGTGCAACACTCTCTCCACCATTTTTGGCTTGCTACTCATGGTTTGTTGGGTGCTCTTGGTTGGTTGGGTGCACTTGGGAAGATGCATTTGGTGGTTCCCTTTGATTATGGTCACTGTATCATGCAAAAAAATTATCTATTTGCTCTTCACTGTAGCCATTTAATTGCATAAATGTCTGAACCGTGATTGCCTCTACATCCCCATCTATTGTGGCTTCATGGGATGTGAATATGTTGCAGCCTCATCCTCATCTATAACAAAACCCTCACTTGGCCTCATATCATGAACCAACACATTCCTGTTCAAAGTCCATATGCCTATCCTGCAAAACCCACTAATTATATTGGCGGGAGTCAATGCCATCTTAAATGCTTTGCTGGCCAAAGTTACCAACTCTTCGTGACCAATTTCTAATTTAGGGTTATTGACCAACCACATGTTCCTATGTTGTTTGAATTATATTTTGAAAGGTGAAAACACACTCACATCTAACGGTTGACACCTATGGCCGGTATGTGCAGGAAGTGTGAGGAGGTTTATTCCAAGACGTCTTGCTTGCTTAATAGTATTATATGCCACATGACTGCCATGACCATTGAATATAAGAAGTTCCCTATTTGAGGGAGACACTCCACTGGGGATGTTTCTTGCAAAGTGTTCCAACCAATTCATAAATAGTTCCTTTGTCATCCATGTGTGTTCCTGTATTGCCATGCATGACCCCGGCTCACAATTGACAATGTAATTTTTAATATGCCTCTTTTCTTTGAACAGGTAAAATCCAAGTATGCTCAAACCAGCAGCACTTGCACAAGAAAGGAAAGTGATCCACTCCCTACTTTTTGAGATTAGTCATGGGACAGATTGTGTTCCCCTATGTGCAATTACCCGCATACCATAGTTCCTTCCAGCTTGCACACCTGTTTCATCGCAGTTCCAAATTTGGCTAGACCCATAATTGTTAAGGTTGCATACACATTCCAAGTTGTCATAGAAACATGCTACGACACTAGGGTGAACCATTATAGCCCTATTTGTATCAAGACCTTCTATTGGTCTGATTGACAAGTCCTTATGCCAGCGTCTAAAAGCATGCCACCAAGATCTGCCTGACATTCCATCTATGAAAGGGGTAACCCTTCCTACTGTAATCTAGGCAACAGTCGACTGCAATTGCCTAACTTCCATTCCTTTCCCCATATCTACCATGGACTTGCACCATTCCACAACTTCTTCCTCCTCTTCAATAGTGAGGACTATTTTTGGGCCCTTACGCTTGGTAACTATTGTTCCCATTAGCCATGCCCACAAGTTGGAAGCAAGTATGTGTCACTTCTTTGTTGCACCCCTAATTGAAATCTCATCATTTTCTACACTTGCAACAGCAGCCTCCATTCTCTCTTGTGTCCACTTTGATAATGGAGGTGACGGACAATGTTATTTGTGTTAGCCTCCACTCCACTTCCTATTGTTGCATCCACCTATACATTGGCAGTAGGAACATCAACAGATTCTTGACGTACTTCCACTTGTTCTGTGAAGTGCACACCTAGAGTAACTCTTATAGTTCTTCCACCCCTCTTAACTGTCCTTGTGGATCATTTTCCTGCAATGCGATCTGCAACAGAATCTTGTTGTGCAACAGATTCTTGATTTGCATCCACTTGTTCTGTTAACTGCACACCTAGAGCAACATAATCAGTTGTGCTACCACTGATCACTGTCCTTGACTTTCGCTTCCCTAACATGCTTGTTCACTCTGAAACCAATGACAATGTACACGAGCTTCCTTATTCAAAACAAGGAGAACATGTTACGATCATATTTTTTTTGCAAAATTTACTGAATGTAAATGTACACTCACATATATATGTATATGATGTATGTGTGCACATGAATACGGAAATATGCACATGTAAATCTGTATGTATGTATGTATGTATATTAGTGTGCATGTACATGCAAGTATGAAGTGCAAGTGAATACTATAACATTTTTTCTTTAAAATGGGAGATGGATTTAACAGAAATGTATACTATGGTGTCTTTAAAAAGACTTGATAACATTATCTAGTTATGCACACACATTGAACAATAACCAACTCATGAAATCATTCGTACTTGTGATTGAAACATTATATGAAGCAAAGAAGAGGAAATAATACAACATCTTCTCATGATTAAATTGACAATGTTCCCTATTTCTATCACATATATTGCAAAAAAACAACATATTCTCATGATTAACCTGACTATGTTCCCTATTTTTGTCACATATATTGCAATAATATAACATATTCTCATGATTAAATCGACAATGTTCCCTATTTCTATCACATATAGCAATAATACTTGTATGTACAAGCAAGTATGAAGTGCATGGGAATACAATTACATTTTTTGTTTAAAGTGGGAGATGGATATAACAGAAATGCATACAATCAATGTTCAACAGATGAAATGAGGGAAAATGCATACAGTCCAATTATGTGTGTCAAACAATTCAGTGATACCAATATGACAGCATGACTACTTATTTGCAGTATAAATGGTTCTATGGTTCCTTATTACTTGTGATTGGAGCATCACATGAAACAAAGAAGAGGCGCAGAGAGAAAACAAGGTGGCAAAATGGCACGGTTTAAGGGTTATCAATGGGCACTGAATGGGTAACACAATAACGGTTACATGACACCACTTGGATAGTAGTGGTTTCAATGTGATTTTTTGTGGGTCATCGGTAGGTTATAATAACATGTCAGACACAAACAATTCAAGTGTTAGAGTGATTAAATGGGGTCATTGTCAGGTTATAATTACATGTTGACACAAATAATTAAAGTGTGAAAAATACTATAGCCATCTCTAAATGGACCAATGTGAAAAACATGTGTGTGTGTGTGTGTGTGTGTGTGTGTGCGCGTGTGCGCATTAGAAGAGAATAGACAGATACCCTCTGACACCCAGAAATATTATACTCAAACTATTTAATAGGGAAATGATTAAGACCTACAAAAGTCATCCAAATGATTCAAACTACAAATACACTATATTAAATAGAAATACAACATCTTCTCATGATTAAAACGGCAATGTTCACCATAGTTCTAATGTCAATCAGGATTGCGCCTATAGATGGATGTGGAATCTAGGCATCCTGTTGAGACGTGGAAACATTCTCCTTGGTGAATGAGAGAAAGAACCTTCGGATTCTAGGCCGGTTCCTATTAAATTTGAGATATCACATGATACTGATCTTCTTGGTTTTGAGAAAAAGGGACAAGGATAACTAAAAATGAATACTAAATAAGAAGGTGATACACCAAAATGGATACAGATTTGTCAGAATTATAAATATGTACCTATAGGACATACATTACTGGATTCTACAATAACTTTCACTTCACAACACCTAGGATGATCAATAATTCACTATTAGGGTTTTGTGCCACTTATGTAAAAATTCAACCAGCAAATAGGTAACTTCTGCAAAAGGTTTATTCTTTATAACTTAGAATAGGAATTTGAAACAATTCACTAATCTATGCTTGAAAGACACAATACACTTACATGCAAAAAACTTGGAAGGATAGATAGCAAAACTCAAAAAAAAAATATGAATAATAAGGCCAGCTATATTATCTTCAAAACCTGCAAAAATGGTTACAAAATACAAGGAAAAGATGCACAGGAACAATATGTTCATTAATACTTCTATTTCCCCAAATTCTGAACCCTTACAAATGAATAAGAAGTTCAGTTATATAGCCCTCAAGGCTAATCTCAAAAATTAAATATCCCCCCTAAAAGTCCTCCTAAATAGATAGACAACCCAGAATTTTAGGCCCAAATGATGCCCACAATAGAGCTTCCTAAAGGACCTCCATGACTTTAGCTCAATCCCTAAATTTAAGGCATAATTGATTCAAAAAATAAAGCCCCTAAACTTATACCTCCTAATATTGATATTTTTTATTTGCATCTTTTTAATATATATCAACATATATTAAATATCATATTACAAAAAACTCCAAAATATAACCCAAAACACCAAAGATGAAATCCCACAATGTTTTAAAACCCTAACTCATATCCTAAACCCAACACCACAGCTTCAAAAACCCTAACCCATGGCAAAATCGACACCTTACCACCATGGTCAACATGACCCATCAAAAATATCTATCATGGTTTAAGTCGTTTTAAGGAGGATGTTGTGGCATTGCAGTTCATCAAGGAATTTAACTTCTTTTGTACAATGGACTCCAAATTTTATTCAACTTTGACATAGGCATTGTTGCATCTCATTTTCATAGTTTGTATTGGGAGAAGAATAAGGGTTTCAAAAAACCCTAGTTTACTGATTGTGCCACCATGCTGCTTCTATGGTATTGAATCTGGACTTTTCTGTGTTTGATCTTAGATTTTCACGTTCATTTTCAACTACAGACATGAGTTAGTTACAACTCGAGCTCTCTAAAATAGAACTCATCCACACGTTGTTTGTACATGTCTTCTTTGAGCAAGGTTAGGAAATGGAGTTCTAATGATTTAAGAACTCGGGCTCCTTTTTCACGCTATGAGTTTGAGTTTGCAGGCAATAATACATGGCATTCTACTTCTGTTTATCCCTTGGGCGGCATTTGTATTGCATCTTCTTTGGTATTTTGTATGCCATATTGCATGGTGCTGATAACTCAGGCTCTTCATTGTTTGTAACAGTTGTACTTTGGGTTTTCATGCCATAAAAATGGCGCTATGAACTTGAACTCGGTCTGTAACTTATACTAGAGTCTTTGTAGTTTAAAAATATAGAGATTAGGCTCCTCCTTACACTGTGGGTTCTACTTTTCTTTATTATGCCATGAATAATGGCATTTTTCATGTATCTTTGTAAGAACTCGAGCTTCTCTTAATTAGCTCAGCCTCCACTGTAGTTTGTATGTTCTCTGACTAGCGCAGGTATTTGATTCTTTCATTTTAAACTCGAGATGCATATTTACTTGGCTTGTAACTTTGGAATCTAGTGCCATGCAACATGGCTCTCCTCATGCATCAAATGTACAGATAAGTTTCTTTTCTTTCATTCACTTTGTTTTCTTTTCACATCCTTCTTGTTGTTTGGACTTGTTGTTGCATCCTCAACTATGCATGTTATCAATGATCTGGGTATCTGATTTCTTTGCTAAAATGTTGATATTATCTGTTTGTCTTCATTATTTTGAGTAAAAACTCATACTATAACTAGAGGTAACAATAATGAAGATATCAGGATCTCTCAACATATATGTCAACTTGCAACTTGGGATTCTTCTTTTGTTTAAACTCGGCTTGTATTTGACAAATTTTTCATTGGCACTATGCTTGCCGATATGCATGTCTTTTCTTTGAACATGATGTTTATGATTGAATTCTTTTTTGGCTAAACACCCACTTAGCTGTACCCTTGAGTGTTGATGAATTTGCAGTTTAATGGTGAAATTATTGCGATAATAGTCTACAGTTTTTAGAAATAAAAGCTCAACTTGAGCTCTTCATTGTCTGTGACGTGGGTGTCTATATTATTTTTTATTGTGTGAAGACCATGTTGTTTGTGCCTTTGAGCATCTTTTGTCTGTAACTTTTATTGAGTTGATTTTGTTGTCTAAAATTTGCAAAATGACAAATAAATTAGTGTTTCAATTGCTAGATTTAGTACAAATATTATTCATGGGGTTCGAGCACTGGCTCGTGACACCCATGAATAGCATTGTAAAATGTATAGACCACTAAATTCATGATGCATATCCTCTTTTATTTGACAGTGTTGTCATTGAACATACATCACAACTACATTTTTATTCTATTTTTTCACTCTTGCACATGCCCTGTTACGACATTAAATATTATCATTGTTTATTTGGTTTCTTTATGAACAGACACCCTCATTGATAACATATATAACAATAGAATTATTTGACTTTCATTCTAATAAACACTGCTTTTTTTATTTGAATATATATAACATCATTTAAATTTATTGTTTATTCTAGCATATGTGCTGCATTTGGACATCAGATCACAGTGACACATATCTTTCATGTCTTTAGACAACATTGTCATTTGATATATGTACTGAACTTGTGAAATAAAAACACTATATGATTTTCCAATCTTGGTGCTTAATAGTGCCAAATTCTTTTCCTTTTGAGAAACATTGCATTTCTCAATTCATCTTCTGCACACATCACTTAGATGTCCAATGTTGTGACCTAGTATCTTTTATAACAGTATTGATGTTACCCCTCTCTTCTTGAACATATGTTGTCAATTGAATAACATGGGCATGCATATTAAAATGAATAACAACATTGTATTCCTCCTTTTTCATATGCTCATCCTCTTCCAATTAAATAGTAAACATACATGCTACTGCTTTGTTGTTATCTATCATACTTCATAAAATAGTATTCAAAACAACACCTAAATTTACTTGTCATGTTTACTTGATTTTCCTCAATAGTATTTAAAGTTTCAAACATGCTTTTCCATTTTTGATGTCAATGTAATTGGATTTCCTGTATATGCATGCTATAATAGCAACATTACTGTCATTTCCTCATTGTTAATTTCATACGCATAATTCTTGGCAACATTATAAAAGTATTCAATCCTTACATTGTACAATGCTAAGGTATAGTGTTACCTCATTTTTGATCTGCACATTTGTTCCTTGTTGGATGTAACATTTTTCAATTAGGAACACTCATCTTTTATGTATCATTTCTTTTCATATGCACCTTTTAGCAGCATCATTGTATGTACTGTACCTTCTTCCTTTCTAAACTTATGAACTCTTGCATCCTTAATCCAGTGAGGTTTGAGCATGGGCTCGTGACACCCACTGTATTTTCCTTTTATCATCTGCAACTTGTGAACTCTTGCATTGTGTTTCTTTCTGCCTTTCATACTTTTCTTACTTGCTTGCACACACCACAAATTCCACATGTTAGATTAGTAGATACAATCAGTCAATCAACGTTTATATGTAAATGTCATGTGAAATGAAATTTATGTGTGAATGTTGGTTTGCTGGTTGGGTTTACTAACCTAATATGTTGATGATTTAAAAAAGGTTTCTCAGCTATAAGACCCAAGTCCCTTTGATTCAGATTTTTTGGTTTCCTAAATAGCAACTTTTGAATAATGCAGAATGACAACTATATGCAGTAAAAGGTTTCATAGAATTATGTCCCTTTGATACTTTATTTGGTTATTGCAGATGCATACTTTGCTATTGCATTGATGTTTTCATATATGTACAGTTCTGAAAGTGTGATTGTAGCATGTTGTTTTAGGTATCTATGTATTTCTTGGATCCAAATTGGATCTAACTACTCTCTCTCCATGATGCAGGGCAAAGCCAGAAGAATATCCTAGACCTAGAATGCAGAACTAACAGAAAGATTCGGGCAGGGACACAAAGACATGCAGATTTAGATGACCAGTTACCAGAATGCAGAAGACCTCTCCAAGGAAATGCTTAGATCCCTAAACCTTCTATGCTTCTATCTTGCTTTAAAAATTGGATAAGTTCTCTAAGTTTTCAATATGAAAGATGTAACCCTGAAGGAATAATTGTTTATTACATTCAATTTGAATGTTCAATGTAATGATCAATTATGAAATTGAAAGTTTAAATCTGATCAATACTTAGAGAACAATATTAGTGTTAACATGAATGAAAAAGCAAAGTATTTTCTCTTCATTATCTGAATAGTAGTGCTAAATAGGTGTACCTTTATGCAATCTTTTGATGTTTGTAGTTGTTATGCTGCATGTGTACTTTCTCTTCTCAATTTAAGCAACTCTACACTTAGGGAAACAACTATCAAATCTATAATTCAATGTAAAACAACTATCAATTTACCAATTTAGTGTGAAACTAAAATGATAAAAAAATTTGGCAACCTCTTAGGGATGTTTGCCTACTAAACAAAATCAGACTATTTGCCTTTTGTATATCCATTCGGCACAGAGTCTTCAACTTTTAGGAACAACTAAACCTTCTCAAACTGAACACAAAGTGCAAACTGAAAACTAAAACTAAACTGAAACTAAACTAAGGATATTACTGTTATCCTCCACTATTTCTATATGAATGAAATGCTTATGATATGAGGCAGCAGAACAGATTCCATGCCTTGTATGATTGGCATGTTTTTCATGTAAGAATAGTGAAGTTTAATAGTGTTGTCCTTAGTTTCCTCTTCACACAACTGAAACTGAAACTAAAGCATGTGCTTGAACAACACTTAGAGAAAGCAAACTATAATTGTAAACTTCTAATCTACCCTAAGCTAATCAACCATCAATAAACCCTCAGATACATCCATTAACTGACTGATTGAAGT
The DNA here is from genome assembly GCA_018584345.1 of Thuja plicata. NCBI lineage: Eukaryota > Viridiplantae > Streptophyta > Pinopsida > Cupressales > Cupressaceae > Thuja > Thuja plicata. The sequence goes on from MU226605.1 coordinate 189,784, forward strand.
AGCTTCCTTTTATCACCAACAACGGATGAGATGCATGCATATGGGCAACTGAAAATATATGCAATATAACTGAAAACTGAAACTCTTGTAGCATATCTTGAAAATTTAGGACCAGATTACATACCCCTTGGATTTGATTAATATCAATGCAGATTTGAGGTATATAAACATGTTGGATCTCCTACTCTATAGCTGGAATCTTAGGAACAGGCCCCATTCTGGAAAGATACCTGATTGGGAAGCCTATAGAGATGATTAACTCTGGCTTTATGGTGTTGGGCTCAACTCTGTTGAGTATCTCTTGGATCACTGTAACAATTTCATTATCAAATGTATATGATTTATGAGGAAAAATAAGCTAAGGCAATATACCAATGTTTTGATGATAAGAAGTTGAAATCTCCTCCTCAACGTCCACTGAATTAACCTTGATATGAGACCCTTGAGATTCCTCTTGAATGCTACCCTCCTTGAATAGCATCTCATTCAATTCACCTCTAGGCTATTTATGACCACATCTTATCAATTTTGTTAGCTCTTTGATATTAGAATATGAAGGAAATTCATGAGACTCAGTACATACCATGTGTGCAACAACTTGTTGTACCTTGTCCTCTTTATGAGGAGATGAATGACAGTCATCTAATTCTTTTATGAACACTTCAAGACCATCCCAAAAATCAGCCTCATCATCCTAATTTTCAATTTTGCATGGAAGAGGGTTGATATTTACCTTGTTGATGTTGTCATGCATGCTCAAATAATCCAAATCTTGAACTTCTTCTTGTTGTCCTTCAACTGGTGTTTCCATCCTCTGATTTACAGAATCATCTTTATGATCTTGCATGAGGATAGGCTTCAATTCTTCATCTTCTTGGTCAGAACTTGACAATGGTGTTTGGTTTAGTACGTTGTCCTCTTCAACAAACTTAGGCAACTCATCAAACACATCTGCCATCATTTTATTGTTCTAATCAGCAAGGGTATGAGGCTTAGATACAACCGCTTGCTCAAATTTTCATTTATACTTTTGGGCCTCTTCATAGTGAATTTTACCGGCCTCTCTATACTTAATTGTTGTACTAATCAAGAGCCTTATTTTCTCTTTATGCTCATGTAGCTCTTTGTCATGAAATTCCTCATGAGCTACTAATTTTCTTTGTAAATCTTCCTCACTTTTTACACCTGTAGAAAACATGACCTTTATCAATTCTTTATGTTCTTCTAAATCTTTCTCATGAAATTTCTTCTGTGCTTCCAGCTTATCACCAAGGACTCGATCATATTATCTCTTTTTAGCATCAAATTGCTCCTTCGCTTGTGCCCGCATATGCTACTTTATTGTTGTTGTCTCCTCAGAGTATTTCATACCCCATATCAACATGCACATTTGAAAGATTCGATAGGCTGAATCTTCTATCTGCATATCAAATCCTTGTTATTCTTTATTCTCTTGGATCTGACGAGCCCAACCCCCCAAAAGGAGTTGTAACTCACGATATCCAAACTCATCTTTATGTAACGGAAGATATGGATCTCCTTTCAAGCCTACATCAAGGTCAACAAGCCTTTGACCGAGAGCCATAACTTGATCTCTAATTCCATTAAAATCCATTTTATACAAGACTTGCACAAGAATGAGAGGCTCACAAACATGTGAAAGATGCTGATAATCAGCACTTTCAAAATCATTTTGAACAATATTTCTAGAACCCTCAAAATAATATGGTTGATTAGACACTTCATGGACATTTCTTTCATAATATGGTGGTGGGTATTCTTTTTACCCACAATAATGTGACATTTCTATTCATGTAATAAGTTAGAAATCTAAAAAAAAATGATTTGAAAAATACCAGCACTTGATCTCTTGAAACCAGTGGGTCTTTTCTATAGAGTCACCAAGTGTGTGTTTGAATCCTACCTCCAAAGGCTGAGATACCATTGTTCACACCATAACAACAATAATAATGAAGCTCCTCCAAACTATGAAATAGTTTGGTCCCTCCGGGCGTGCAAAAAATTGTTGTCAATCAAGATTGCGCCTATAGCAGGATGTGGAATCTAGCCATCCTGTTGAAACATGGAAACATTCTCCTTGGTGGATGAGAGAACAAATATCCAGATTCTAGGCCGGTTCCTATTAAATTTGAGATATCACATGATACTGATCTTCTTGGTTTTGAGAAAAAGGGAGAAGGATAACTGAAAATGAATACTAATTAAGAAGGTGATACACCAAAATGGATACAGATTCGTCAGAATTATAAACCTGTACCTATAGGACATACATTACTGGATTCTATAATAACTTTCACTTCACAACACCTAGGACGATCAATAATTCACTACTAGGGTTTTGTGCCACTAATTGTAAAAATACAACTAGCAAAAAGGTAACATCTGCAAAAGGTTTATTCTTTATAACTTAGAATAGGAATTTGAAACAATTCACTAATCTATGCTTGAAAGACACAATACACTTAAATGCAGAAAAATTGGAAGGATAGATAGCAAAACTCAAAAAAAATGTATGAATAATAAGGCCAGCTCTATTATCTTCAAAATCTGTAAAAATGGTTACAAAATACAAGGAAAAGATGCACAGGAACAATATGTTCACTAATAATTCTATTTCCCCAAATTCTGAACCATTACAAATGAATAAGAAGTTCAGTTATATAGCCCTCAAGGATAATCTTGAAAATTAAATATCCCCCCTAGAAGTCCTCCTAAACAAATAGACAACCCTGAATTTTAGGCCCAAATGATGCCCACATTGGAGCTTCCTAAAGGACCTCCATGACTTTAGCTCAATCCCTAAATTTAAGGCATAATTGATGCCAAAAATAAAGCCCCTAAACTTATACCTCCTAATATTGATATTTTTTATTTGCATCTTTTTAATATATATCAACATATATTAAATATCATATTATAAAAAACTCCAAAATATAACCCAAAACACCAAAGATGAAATCCCACAATGTTTTAAAACTCTAACTCATATCCTAAACCCAACACTATAGCTTCAAAAACCCTAACCCATGGAAAAACTGACACCTTACCACCATGGTTAACATGACCCATCAAAAATATCTATCATGGTTTAAGTCATTTTGGGGAGGTTGTCATGGCATTGTATTTCATCAAGGCATTTAACTTCTTCTGTACTATGGACTCCAAATTTTATTCAACTTTGACATAGGTATTGTTGCATCTCATTTTCATAGTTTGTATTGGGAGAAGAATAAGGGTTTCAAAAAACCCTAGTTTACTGATTGTGCTACCATGTTGCTTCTGTGGTATTGAATCTAGACTTCTCTGTGTTTGATCTTAGAGTTTCACGTTCATTTTTTACTACAGACATGAGTTAGTTACAACTCGAGCTCTCTGAACTAGAACTCATCCATGCATTGTTTGTACATGTCTTCTTTGAGCGGGGTTAGGAATTGGAGTTCTAATGATTTAAGAACTTGGGCTCCTTTTTCACGCTATGAGTTTGAGTTTGCAGGCCATAATACATGGTATTCTACTTCTTTTTATCCCTTGGGTGGTGTTTGTATTGCATCTTCTTTGGGATTTTGTATGCCATATTGCATGGCGCTGAGAACTCAGGCTCTTCATTGTTTGTGACGACTGTACTTTGGCTTTTCATGCCATAAAAATGGTGCTATGAACATGAACTCGGTCTGTAACTTATACTGGAGTCTTTGCAGTTTAAAAATATAGATCTCAGGATCCTCCTTACACCATGGGTTCTACTTTTCTTTATTATGCCATGAATAATGGCATTTTGCATGTATCTTTGTAAGAACTCAAGCTTCTCTTAATTATCTCGGCATCCACTATAGTTTACATATTCTCTGACTGGCGCAGGTATTTGATTCCTTTAGTTTAAACTCAAGCTGCATATTTACTTGGCTTGTAACTTTGGAATATAGTGTTGTGCAACATGGCGTTTCTCATGCATCAAATGTATAGATAAGTTTCTTTTCTTTCATTCACTTTGTTTTCTTTTCGCATCCTTCTTGTTGTTTGGACTTGTTGTTGCATCCTCAACTATACATGTTATCGATGATCTGGGTATCTGATTTCTTTGCTAACATGTTGATATTATCTATCTGTCTTCATTATTTTGAGTAAAAACTCATACTGTAACTGGAGGTAACAATAATGAAGAGCTCGGGCTCTCTCAGCATATATGTCGACTTGCAACTTGGGAGTCTTCTACTGTTTAAACTCGACTTCTATTTGACATATTTTTCATTGGCACTATGCTTGTCGATATGCATGTATTTTCTTTGAACATGATGTTTATGATTGAATGCTTTTTTGGCTAAACACCCACTTATTCAAACCCTTGAGTGTTGATGAATCTGCAGTTTAATGGTGAAATTATTGCAATAATAGTCTACTTTTTTTAGAAATAAAAGCTCAACTCGAGCTCTCTATTGTTTGTGACATGGATGTCTGTAGTCTTTTTTATTGTGTGAAGACCATGTTGTTTGCGCCTTTGAGCATCTTTTATGTCTCTAACTTGCATTGAGTTTATTTTGTTGTCTAAAATTTGCAAAATGACAAATAAACTAGTGTTTCAATTGTTGGATTTAGTATGAATACTATTCATGGGGTTCGAGCACGGGCTCGTGACACCCATGAATAACATTGTAAAATGTATAGACCACTAAATTCATGATGTGTATCCTCTTTTATTTGATAGTGTTGTCATTGAACATACATCACAACTACATTGCTATTCTGTTTTTTCACTCTTGCACATGCCCTGCTACAACATTAAATATTATCATTGTTTACTCGATTTATTTATGAACAGGCACCCTCATTGATAACATATATAACAGTAGCATAATTTGACTTTCGTTCTGATAAACACTGCATTTGTTATCTGAATATATATAACAACATTTAAATTTACTGTTTATTCTGGCATATGTGCTGCATTTGGACATCAGATCACAATGACACATATCTTTCATGTCTTTAGACAACATTGTCATTTGATATATGTACTGAACTTGTGAAATAACAACACTATATGATTTTCAAATCTTGGTGCTTAACAGTGCCAAATTCTTTTCCTTTTGAGAAACATTGCATTGCTCAATTCATCTTCTGCACACATCACTTAGATGTCCAATGTTGTGACCTAGCTAGTATCTTTTATAATAGTATTGTTGTTACCCCTCTCTTCTTGAACATATGTTGTCAATTGAATAACATGGGCATGCATTCTAAAATGAATAGCAACATTGTATTCCTCCTTTTGCATATGCTCATCCTCTTCCAATTAAACAATAAACATACATGCTACTACTTTTTTGTTATCTATCATACTTCATAAAATAGTATTCAAAACAACAACTAAATTTACTTGTCATGTTTAATTGATTTTCCTCAATAGTATTTAAAGTTTCCAACATGCTTTTCCATTTTTAATGTCAATGTAATTGGATTTCCTGTATATGCATGCTATAATAGCAGCATTATTATCATTTCCTCATTGTTGATTTCATATGCTTAATTCTTGACAGCATTATAAAGTATTCAATCCTTACTTTGTACAATGCTAAGGTATAGTGTTACCTCATTTTTTATCTGCAAGTTTGTTCCTTGTTGGTTGTAACACTTTTTCAATTAGGAAAACTCATCTTTTCTGTATCATTTCTTTTCATATGCACTTTTTAGCAGCATCACTGTATGAACTGTACCTTCTTCCTTTCTGAACTTATGAACTCTTGCATCCTTAATCTAGTGAGGTTCGAACACGGTCTCATGACACCCACTGTATTTTTCTTTTATCATCTGCAACTTGTGAACTCTTTCATTGTGTTTCTTTCTGCATTTCATACTTTTCTTACTTGCTTGCACACACCACCAAGTCCACATGTTAGATTAGTAGATACAATCAGTCAATCAATGTTTGTATGTAAATGTCATGTGAAATGACATTTATGTATGAATGTTGGTTTGCTGGTTGCTTTTGAATAATGCAGAATGACAACTATATGCAGTAAAAGGTTTCATAGAATTATGTCCCTTTGATACTTTATTTGGTTATTGCAGATGCATACTTTGCTATTGCATTGATGTTTTCATAAATGTATAGTTCTGAAAGTGTGATTGTAGCATGTTGTTTTAGGTATCTATGTATTTCTTAGATCCAACTTGGATCTAACTACTCTCTCTCCATGATGCAGGGCAAAGCCAGAAGAATATCCTAGACCTAGAATGCAGAACTAACAGAAAGATTTGGGCAGGGACACAAAGACATGCAGATTCAGATGACCAATTACCAGAATGCAGAAGACCTCTCTAAGGCAATACTTAGATCCCTAAACCTTCTATGCTTCTATCTGCTTTCAGAATTGGATAACTTCTCTAAGTTTTCTATATGAAAGATGTAACCCTGAAGGAATACTTGTTTATTACATTCAATTTGAATGTTCAATGTAATGATCAATTATGAAATTGAAATTTTCAATCTGATCAATACTTAGAGAATAATATCAGTGTTAATATGAATGCAAAAGCAAAGTATTTTCTCTTCATTAGCTGAATAGTAGTGTTGAATAGGTGTACTTTTATGCAATCTTTTGATGTTTGTAGTTGTCATGTTGCATGTGTACTTTCTCTTCTCAATTTAAGCAAATCTGCACTTAGGACAACAACTATCAAATCCATAATTCAATGTAAAACAACTATCAATTTACCAATTTAGTGTGCAACTAAAATGATAACAAGTTCATTACATGTATGTGTGTGTGTGTGTGTATGTATATGTATGTGTGTATATATATACATGTGTGTGTGTGTGTGTGTGTGTGTGTGTGTGTGATTAAATTGGCAATGTTCCCTATTTTTGTCACATATATTGCAATAATTACAGTGGATAATGTTGCATTCATAATCCTCTAATGAACTACGAAAATCACCATAAGGAAATCATGAAAATAAGTTATGCACACGCATTAGAAGAGAACAAACACAAACCCTCTAACCCTCTGACACCCATAAATGATTATACTCAAAATATTTAACAGAGAATTGATTAAGCCCTAGAAATAAGTTAGTCAAATGATTCAAACTACAAATACACTGTATTAAAAAGAAATACAACATCTTCTCATGATTAAATCAATAATGTTCACCATAGTTCATTACATGGTTATGAATGTTAATTCATAAGCTTATAATGAACATTCATAAGCCTATAGTGATCAATGTTGTGAAGCCTTTTAAAAAACATTGCAAAGCATGTGTAGAAGCTTTAAACATACAGACAATAAAACAGTTAAAAGAAGAGAGTAGAGAATAATTTATAAAAATATGAAATATTTGGTACCAACCTTAAATTGGAAAGAGTGGAGAATAAAATAGCTCTTAGTGCAGAGAATAATGCAGCTCTCAAACAGAGAATGTTGAATTACGTGCACTTCCTCACTCTTATACGAAATTGGTCATTTAATTTGTGGTTGGTGTATTTGAAATTCAAATAGTGGTGGGAATACATCGGTCATTTCATGCATAAAAGCACAAGCATTTGCATTCGTACGGTGGATGGAAGAAGTACATATTTGAATATTAATTTTCTTTTTTAAATTCAAGTAGAAATTTGATTGACAAGTTGCATTTTTGTATTTGTCATTCACTGCATTTTTTTAATTCAAGTAGAAATTGAAATGATAAGTTGCATTTATAATTTGGTATTTCATTCAGTGGATTGAAGAATTGCATAATTTGAATAATAATTTATAGTATTATATTCTTGTACAAATTTAAATTATTATTTGCATTTATAAATTTGGTATTTCATTTGGCGGATTGAATAAGTGCATAATTTGAATAATAATATGCATTTTTATACTCTTGCAGAAATTTGGATTTTAATTTGGTATTTCATTCAGTGGATTGAGAAGTACAAATTTGAATAATAATTTACATTTTCTAATTGAAGTAGAAATTAGAATAAAAATTTTCATTTTCTAAATTAGTTTTCGTTCTTTATTTGTGCTCTATTGGTGAGCCTTACACCATTTTTTATCTACATAGGTACAAATTTCTGCTCGATTAATTGCCTGAAGATGTCATACCTGCTTGGGTGAATGTGCAGATGAGAGCCATATAAAAATAATGTAGCATGTATTTAAAGTGTTTGTGCACCAATAGATGTGCATGTATGTAATTGATTCAAACTAGTATGCACCAATAGCTGTGCATGTATGTAATTGATTCAAACTAGTATGCACCAATAGCCATGCATGTATGTAGTCGATTGAAGATGTTATGCACCAATAGTCGTGCATGTACGTACACAAATAGAACATGATGTCCACTGTAATTATTGCAATATATGTGATAGAAATAGGGAACATTGTCGATTTAATCATATATATATTTATATATACACACACACACACATACATATATATACACACATACATACACACACACATACATACATACATATATACATACATACATGTAATCATGAACTATGGTGAACATTGTCATTTTAATCATGAGAAGATTTTGTATTTCTGTTTAATCTAGTGTATTTGTAGTTTGAATCATTTGGCTGACTTATTTGTAGGGCTTAATCATTTATTTGTTAAATATTTTGAGTATAATCATTTCTGTGTGTCAGAGGGTTTCTGTCTGTTCTCTTATAATGCACACACACACACTAGTACATTTGACCCTAAATTTTGACCTAAATTTCCCACCATGCATTACATTTGTTTTGCTTGGTCAGGAAATAGAAGGAAAACTTTGATTTTTTTTTAATCCATTCTCGTGTTGGTCGAAATTATGACAACCAGGACATTTTGTCATAATTGCGACAAACACGATCAATATAACTTAAAAAAAAGGTTTCATTTCAATTCATTGTGATTATGGAGTGAAGAAGAGTTGAAGGAGGGCACAAATAGAAGGCACAGAGTACATATGCGTTGAAGTGATTGAACCAACACCATCTGTGCATGATCAAATAGAAGGCAGATTTGTTTCAGACTTACACAAAATTAGGTTGGTATCAATGAACAGTTTATAGACTTAAATGTGTTCTCATTCTATTTGTATTGTGTTTATCCAGCATTAAACTATTTGTCAATTTGCAACAATATGGGTTACGAAGTGCTGTTAGTTTTCAATTTGATTAACCCAATTAGGGTTTCTTTGTTTCGTATGACATGAATAAATTGCATATGGATTTTGCGTGACAAACCTAGCAAATGAATCGTGACAAACCTAGCATCTGCAGAGACATTGATTTGGATTTTGACTCACCTATTATTTGGTTGCAATGAATGTCGATCTTGGATACTATGAGGCACTCGATCAAACATTTCACTGCATTACCCATTGACCATTTGACCATTTGTTCGTAGGGAGGAGGAATAGCAAATAAATTAACCATTGGAACTTCAAACCAACTTGTTGTTTGTACACAAAACTACCAGGAACAGTCAACAAAAGGACTGAGAAACTGAACAGATAATATAATCTTTGCATAGAATGAGCAACAACTTAGAACACCATCAAAAGACTAAATTTCCTATCAATATTGCACTTTGGGTTTTTTACCAGTAGCCTCTTTCCCTGTTGACACAACTTTTGGATCATTGAATGCCTTATGATTCACCCTTGCCTCACACACCAATGTGGTATTAACCAATAACAAATCATTCATGTATTTATGTTAAGTAGGTAGAGGATTTCACATGCAGTTTTTAATTAGCTTTTTTTTTGGTAAGATTTAACCCGTGTGGATTTTAGTCATCTCCCATGGAAATCCTGCTTTAGTCAAAGGAATGCAAAGATGGATGACCTCCCAAGGACTCCCAATTCTTCGCCCCTATGAGAATCACCTAGATATGATGAGTGTTGAGTGTACCATTCATGCTCATGAGAGATGGGTTTTGGTGAGCCCCTACTCTTGAAATAT
>MU226605.1:207515-220213 GCA_018584345.1 Thuja plicata
TTTATGATACTAGTTTTAAATACCTTATGATTGATTTAGCTAAGTTATTGATGTAGCTTATCTTACGATCTTGTATGTAATAAAATATGAATTTTATATCATGCATCTAGTTGTGTAGCTGTATATATAGGTGTAGGAAATAGAGAGGAAAGGAGAAGTGTATGGCTTGACTATGCACATGCGTAATAGTTTAACATTCTCTACTTAATAGGGCCAACCACGTGAAGGTGGAAGCTCATCAACGGCATCCGGAAATGATGCAAAATTTACTGTTTGTAGTCGTTGCAACAACATTAGGTGCCAACTTTAGCACAGTATGATCACTAGACATGGTTGTATGTCTTCTACTTTTAAGTTGCATTGTCTAGTGATCAGTAGACAATGCAACTTAAAAGTAGAAGACATACAACCATGTCTAGTGATCATATTGTGATGAAGTTGGCGCCTGATGCTGTTGCAACGACTACAAACAATAAATTTTGCATCACATAAATCGATAGCTAGGAAACATAAATATAGATATCACAACAGTTGAGAAACATAAATGTAGATATCACAATAGCTGAGAAACATAAATGTATATATCATGGTCACAATTATTTGGAGACACAACATAATTTAGTGGTATACCCAGACGATGCAACACAACCACTACTCCTCCAGTTTGAAGTTGGCACTGCACGATCCAAAAACCATAGATAAGGAATAAATTTTATCTATGGTTTTTGGATTGTGCAGTGCCAACTTTGAACTGGAGGAGTAGTGGTTGTGTTGCATCGTCTGGGTATACCACTAAATTATGTTGTCTCTAAACAATTGTGACCATGATGCCTACATTTATGTTTCTCAGATGTCGTGTCCCAGGATCCCTTATGACCCTTTACGATCCCTAAGAATAAATCTTAGAGATATTAAAGTGTCGTAAAGGGTCATAAGAGTGTCCTAGGGGGGGACAGATGAGCTTCCACCTTCACGTGGTTGGCCTTGTTAAGTAGAGAATATTAAAGTATTCTCGAAACCAAGTGAAGCTCAGACTAACATACCTTCATTATTTAATCAATTCTAAGAGACACATGGAAGATGTGTGATTACTGAGGGGGTTTTCATTGATTGACTGCATAGGTAGGGAAGCACGCATGGCACCATATGACCTTTCATATTTGGGGATTTTATCATTCTACCTTTATGAGATCAAAACATTGAGCTTATGTGTACCATTTTTATATTTACGTTGTGTATTTTTTTTACTTGGATCATTCTATAATATATATATATATATATATATATATATTTTAACCAAAAATTAGTATTGGTCACTTTTTCAACATTGTAATATCAGTAGGCTCGACGAGAATTCTATGTAATCGACATCAATTTCGATGAACTTTGGTCGCAAAATAGAAACACTGTGTTTGATGTTTTGATGAGACTGCTATGTGTTCGATGTCAAATCTAACCAACATTGGTCGCAATTGTGACGAATGTTGGTCACTTAGATAAAAGGTTTGATTTGCAATACTTCCAGCTTCAAGCAATTTTTTAGATGAAGATTCGGTCGATAATTCAACCACTAAGAAGGTTGATATATCAACGAGTGCTTTGCCTATCGAATAAGCGACGCAAAAAGTTTGACGACAATTTTTTTCGTCGGTTTGACCAATGGGTCTCAAAAATTTGACTAATCCTCGTCGAAAAATAGGGTAAAATTTACTAGTCACACACACACACACATAGATATATGTTTTTCACATTGGTCCATTTAGAGATGACTATAGTGTTTTTCACACTTTAATTGTTTGTGTCAATATGTTATTATAACCTGCTGATGACCCACAACAAATCACATTGAAACCACTACTATCCAAGCAGTGTCACGTAACCATCGTTGGGTTACCCATTTAGTGCCCATCGATAACCCTTAAACCATGCCATTTTGCCACCTTTTTTTTCTCTTCGTGCCTCTTCTCTGCTTCATGTGATGCTCCAATCACAAGTAATAAGTAACCATAGAACCATGTATACTGTGAATAAGTAGTCATGCTGTCATATTGGTATCATTGAAATGTTTGACACACATAATTGGAATATATGCATTTTCCTTCATTTCATCTATTGAACATTGACTGTATGCATTTCTGTTATATCCATCTCCCACTTTAAACAAAAATTGTAATTGTATTCCCATGCACTTCATACTTGCATGTACATACACGTATTATTGCTATATGTGACAGAAATAGAGAACATTGTCGATTTAATCATGAGAATATGTTATATTATTGCAATATATGTGACAGCAATAGAGAACATTGTCAAGTTAATCATGAGAATATGTTTTTTTTTGCAATATATGTGATAGAAATAGGGAACATTGTCGATTTAATCATGAGAAGATGTTGTATTATTTCCTCTTCTCTACTTCATATGATGTTGCAATCATAAGTGATAATGATTTTATGAGTTGGTTATTGTTCAATGCGTGTGCATAACTGGATAATATTTTCAAGTCTTTTTAAAGACACCATAGTATGCATTTCTGTTATATCCATCTCCCATTTTAAAGAAAAAATGTTACAGTATTCACTTTCACTTCATACTTGCATGTACATGCACACTAACATACATACATACACACTTACATGTGCATATATCTGTATTCATGTGCACACATACATCATATACATATGTGTGTGTATGTGTGTGTGTGTGTGTGTGTGTGTGTGTGTGTGTGTGTGTGTGTGTGTGTGTGTGTGTGTGTGTGTGTGTGTGTGTGTGTGNTATATATATGTGTGTGTGTGTGTGTGTGTGTGTGTGTGTGTGTGTGTGTGTGTGTGTGTGTGTGTGTGTGTGTGTGTGTGTGTGTGTGTGTGTGTGTGTGTGTGTGTGTGTGTGAGTGTACACTTACATTCAGTAAATTTTGAAAACAAAATATGATCGTAACATGTTCTCCTTGTTTTGAATAAGTAAGCTCGGGTACATTGTCATTGGTTTCATAGTGAACAAGCATGTCAGGAAAGAGAAAGTCAAGGACAGTGATCAGTGGTAGCACAACCAATTCTGTTGCTCTAGGTGTGTAGTTAACAAAACAAGTGGATGCAAATCAAGAATCTGTTGCACAACAAGATTCTATTGCAGATCGCATTGCAGGAAAGCGGTCCACAAGGATAGTTAAGAGGGATAGAAGAAATATAAGAGTTACTCCAGATGTGCACTTCATAGAACAAGTGGAAGTACATCAAGAATCTGTTGATGTTCCTTCTACCAATGTACAAGTGGATGCAACAACAGGCAGTGGAGTGGAGGCTAACACAACTGACATTGTCCGTCCACCTCCATTATCAAAGTGGACACAAGAGAGAATGGAGGATACTATTGCAAGTGTAGAAAATGATGAGATTTCAATCAGGGGTGCAGCAAAGAAGTGGCACATACCTGCTTCCAGCTTGTGGGCATGGCTAATGGGAACAACAATTACCAAGTGTAAGGGCCCAAAAATAGTCCTCACTATTGAAGAGGAGGAAGAAGTTGTGGAATGGTGCAAGTTCATGGAAGATGTGGGGAAAGGGCTGGAAGTTAGGCACTTGCAGTCGATTGTTTCCCACATTACTGCAGGAAGGGTTACCCCTTTCACAGATGGAATGTCGAGCAGATCTTGGTGACATAGTTTTAGACGCCAGCATAAGGACTTGTCAATCAGAATAGCAAAAGGTCTCGATATAGACAGGGCTATAATGGTTTTCCCTAGTGGCATATCATGTTTCTATGATAACTTGGAATGCGTATACAACCTTAACAATTATGGGTCTAGTAGAATTTGGAACTACGATGAAACAAGTGTGCAAGCTGGAAGGAACTATGGTATGTGAGTAATTACACGTAGGGGAACAAGATATGTCCCATGACTAATCTCAAAAAGTAGGGAGTGGATCACTATCCTTGCTTGTGCGAGTGATGCTGGTTTGAGCATACCCAGATTTTACCTGTTCAAAGCAAAGAGGCATATTAAAAATCACATTGTCAATTGCGAGCCAGGGCGTGCATGGCAATACAGGAACACACATGGATGATAAAGGAACTATTTCTGAATTGGTTGGAACACTTTGCAAGAAACATCCCTAGTGGAGTGTCCCCCTCAAATAGGGTGCTTCTTATATTTGATGATCACGACAGTCATGTGGTGTATAATACTATTGAGCAAGCAAGACTCTTGGAATAGACCTCCTCACACTTCCTGCACATACCAGCCATAGGTGTCAACCGTTGGATGTGAGTGTGTTTTCACCTTTCAAAATATACTTCAAACAACATAGGAACCTGTGTTTGGTCAATAACCTTCAATTAGAAATTGGTCGTGAAGAATTGGCAACTCTGGCCAGCAAAGCATTCAAGCTAGCATTGACTCCTGCCAATATAATTAGTGGGTTTTGCAGGATAGGCATATGGCCTTTGAACATGGATGTGTTGGTTCATGATATGAGGCCAAGTGAGGGTTTTGTTATAGATGAGGATGAGGCTGCAACATATTCAGATCAGGAACACCATGAAGCCACAATAGATGTGGATGTAGAGGCAATCACGGTTCAGGGATTTATGCAGTTAAATGACTACGATGAAGAGCAAATAGATAATTTTTTTGCATGGTACAGTGACCACAATCAAAGGGCACCACCAAATGCAGTTTCCCAAGCACACCCAACCAACCAAGAGGACCCAACGAACTATGAGCAGCAAACCAAAAATGGTGGAGAGAGTGTTGCACAAGGGTTCATCTTACCATCTCTAGCTACAATACCTGATTAGTTACATGAAGCAGCCACTAATATTGGTCAACCAATTAACTGTGTCGAGGAGGATGTTTCCCTCTCACTGCCACCACCACCCCATGTTGACCTGGCAGACGTGATTCACTACTTTACAAATGAATAAAATTGGGATGAGTTGGATGCTCAAAACTGTGAGTATGTACTAGAAGCAAGTGACCATGATGGTGACACTGACTTTGTGCCATGTATGAAATATCCCTCAAACACTGATCAACCAAATAACACTCCTAGAATATTCCTCATTTTACCAGTGCAAAGGATGCATCAAAGTACACATGGTGCATGCTCAGGGGTGCTTCATCTAAGAATAAAGTCACATGTACTCACATTTGATGACTACATTGTACAAATGGAAGAGCAAGAATAGATTAAGAAGAAAATGTAGGAGAACGCACAATGAAAGAAGGACTAGATAAGGGAAAGGAAAATAGAAAGAGAGGCAAACATAGTAGTAGCTAAAATTCTGAGGGCAGAGAGAGTTCAACAGAGATTGAGAGACGCTCCAGAGAAAGCAAAAAGGGTAGAGGACAAGGCACGTTGAAAGGAAGAGTTGAGGAAAGCAAGAGAAGAGAACCAAAACATGCCTAAAAGACATAGAGCCAACAAGGGAAATACATCTTCCCAATGCACAACCATTATTGTCAGTGCTTTTGCTGAAGATACAGTCCTTACATCTGAACCAGTCACAATTAGCACTCTCAGTACACCTCTTCCATCTCAACACCCTATACTTCTTGAAATGTACAATGCACTAGCCCCGACGTTAGAAACCATTAATGAACAGGCATTATAAGCCCCTCAATCCTCCTCACAAGGGTCAACCAATGGTGACCAGAGAAATGCAATACTAGCCCAACTAGTTAATATAATTAAGGACACACCGACTCATACAACAACTCTTAGCAGTGGAGAGAGTGTTGCAACTCGAAGCGTCAGTCCTATTCCTTTTCTAGGTTTTATGGATAACTAATGGAGCTCAATTTTGATGTGTCTTCCATGTGCCTCTGCTAGATTTAAATGCAATCAAGTACAATGGGTATGGCAACCATTTTTTGGGGTCTGATATCGAATGTAATTTTTGGCAAAGTTATGGGTTTAATCTTTTGCAGCAGTGAATGACAAATAGAAATACATACAATCAATGTTCAGTGGAATGAAATGTGCAATGTGTAATGCATATAATCATTGTTTTCTATTGAATGCATGACTACTTATTCACAGTATACATTACAGCCCAAGACAATGATAAACCAGTTATGCACACGCATTGAACAATACTTTGAATAAGTAGTCATGCTGTCATATGTAAAACGTACCAATACATATGACAACATGACTAACAATTCAATTACTATAATGAATGTACCAATTCAGCACAAGACAATGGTAAACTACAACATGAAACAATTAATTAATTGAATTGTTACAAGTACCCTGTATTTTAACATGAAACTAAATTATATTATGAACCTTCAAGTAGAGTCTAATGTCTAAGTATAACCTGAATCTAAATAATCAAATGAACACGACTTCATAATGCATACATTCAATTATGTTGGCAACTACCAATTCAATTACTATTATGAACCTAGTAATTTAGCAAAAGACAATGATAAACTACAACATAAACAATATTTTTAAGTAATTGAATTACTAAAATGAGTGTAAATTTTAACATGAAACTAAACTATGTAATGAGACTTTAAATGAATAAATGTGAAAAAGAAAAAAGCAATCAACAATCAAAAAAAGAAAAGAAAACAAGCACTCCATGGTTTCATAGCCTTAGTAAAGTCAAAAAGACTTTACCTATTTGCAGTCGTTTCGATGTTCTAGCTCTTCACCTGTCAACCAAGGATACGTGGAAGCGTCAAATTAATAATACATGCATATAATAACAAGAAAGAAAACTATATAATGTCATAAAATTAATTGTTCCCAATTAAAATTGGTGTGTTGATAAACACATTTTAATAACAATTAAGTGAGAGGGTTGTCAAACTCTACCACGTGACCTTCATCCATCACCCGATGTTGGACAAGTCTTCTCTTAGTAGCAGACCTGCAAAAAATTGTAACAACTAGTGGAAGTAACTTATTCACGGAATTTATCATTCAATTAATGCATGCAGAACATAGCATCAAACATCACATGATTAAACATCATATATACTGAAATTTGTGAAATTATTGCAATATATATACATTGTGAAATTAGTGCAAAATATGTCACATAATTACAAGAAGAACATATGGTGTTAGAAGGGCCAACAATGTGTTTGCTTGCACCTCCAAATATGTGACACACAATTGGTCCTTCCAACACCTATGTCCCTATTAATGAGTGGAAGGCGTGAATATAGCAACATACAATACAACAACTATAAGAAGATAGCATCAATGAAGTTTGTCAATAGAACTAAGAATTACAGACACTTTTTCACAATTATACGAAATTGGTCATTTAATTTGTGATTATTGTATTTGGAATTCAAATAGTGGTGGGAATGCATCGGTCATTTCATGCATAAAAGCACAAGCATTTGCATTCATACAGTGGATTAAATAAGTACATATTTGAATACAAGAACTTGCATTTTTAAATTGAAGTATAGGAACATGAATGCTACATTATCCACTATTAATACATACATACATGCATACATCGACAATGTTCCCTATTTTTGTCACATATAACAATAAGACTTGTATGTACATGCAAGTATGAAGTGCAAGGGAATACAATAACAATTGTTCTTTAGAGTGGGAGATGGATATAACAGAAATGCATACATCGACAATGTCCCCTATTTCTGTCACATATAACAATAAGACTTGTATGTACATACAAGTATGAAGTGCAAGGGAATACAATAACAACTTTTGTTTAGAGTGGGAGATAGATATAACATAAATGCATACATCGACAATGTTCCCTATTTCTTTCACATATAACAATAAGACTTGTATGTACATGCAAGTATAGAGTGCAAGGGAATACAATAACAACTTTTGTTTAGAGTGGGAGATGGATATAACATAAATGCATACATCAACAATGCTCCCTATCTCTGTCACATATAACAATAAGACTTGTATGTACATGCAACTATGAAGTGCAAAGGAATACAATAACAACTTTTGTTTAGAGTGGGAGATGGATATAACAGAAATGCATACAGTCAATGTCCAAAAGATGAAATGAAGGAAAATGCACACAGTCCAATTATGTGTGTCAAACAGTTCAATGATATCAATATGACAACATGACTACTTATTCACAGTATACATGGTTCTATGGTTCCATGTGGATAGTTATTGGGCTAGGATATTGCTATCGTGAAAACCAATTATGCACACGCATTGAACAATAAGCAACTCATGAAATCATTGTTACCTGTGATTGGAGAATCACATGAAGCAGAGAGGCAATAATACACACACACACACACACACACACACATATATATATATAGACATACACATATATATAGAAACACACACACACCCATATATATAAATATATACACACATATACGTGTATGAAAAAGAAATAAAACATCTTATCATTATTAAAAGGTTACATTCAAATGTTGTGGCCATGTGTACACAGTTACATTAAAGCCAGTCATTTTGCATTCAAATACACCTGCCCCACATAAGATTAAAAGGTTACATTCAAATGTTGAGGTCATGTGTGCACAGTTTCATTAAAGCAGATCATTTTGCATTCAAATACAGCTGCCCCACATATGATTAAAAGATTATTGCAAAAAAGTGAAGGATGGAATAAATATGTTAGAGGAATTGATCTAAAGATGACCTAGTTTATTGATAAAAATGGCTACTCCAAAGAAGTAGTCCATCATTACATTCTTATTGTCATCAGTGAAAAAATCTCCATTGCAACCATGAAAGACACTCATAGAAGCATAGTTATCATTAGCGCATGATAGCTTGAACATCTCCCACGCGTCAACCATTTTATTTTCAAAGCCAGCTCTATTACCAAAAATAGAGCCAAGCCTGCCAGAGATCATGTTTGGATTGTTTGTCTGAATCTCCTGCGCAACTTTTCTAGAATTGCGGGAAACAACCACATGCTTAACCACCTTTAAGACCCATTCAAACCGACCGATAACTTCAAAGAGAGTAGAAAATACTAGTTTATAGATGACCCCGTCGTGTACATGTGATCCAACAATATTATGTTTCACAAGGTAGAGAATAGCATGTTTGATGTCATCATCTCCCAGGTTAAATAATCTAGAGCAATGTTCTTCCAAGGACTCCAAATGACAACATTCAATACCAAATGTTCTATCCAATGAGAAGACCTAAAACATAAATGCATACAGTCAATGTTCAACAGATGAAATGAAGGAAAATGCATTCAGTCCAATTATGTGCGTCAAACAGTTCAGTGATACCAATATGACAGCATGACTACTTATTCATAGTATACATGGTTCTATGGTTACTTATTACTTGTGATTGCAGCATCACATGAAACCAAGAAGAGGCACGGAGAGAAAAATATTTATCGATGGGCCTGAATGGGTAACCCAACGTCGGTTACGTGACAACGCTTGGATAGCAATGGTTTCAATGTGATTTGTTGTGGGGTCATCTGAGGGTAAATGGGGTCATCAGCAGGTTATAATAACATGTTGACACAAACAATTAAAGTGCTAGAGTGAGAATTTTATAATCACCCATAAACATTTATGAAAACAAGTTGTGCACTGCAAGGAAATCATAAAAACAAGTTTTATATATATATATATATATATATATACAGTCTTATAAAGAAATACAACATCTTCTCATGATTAAAACGACAATGTTCCCTATTTCTGACACATATATTCCAATAATTAATAGAAACCCTTGACACCCAGAAATGATTATACACAAAATATTTAACAGAGAATTGATTAAGCCCTAGAAATAAGTCAGCCAAATGATTCAAACTGCAAATACACTCTGTTAAAAATAAATACATCTTCTCATGATTAAATCGACAATGTTCACCATAGTTCATTACATGGTTATGAATGTTAATTCATAAGCTTATAATGAGCATTCATAAGCCTATAGTGAACAATGTTGTCAAGCCTTTTTAAAAAACATTGCAAAGCATGTGTAGAAGCTTTAAACAGACAGACAATAAAACAGTTAAAAGCGGAGAATAAAACAGCCCTGAATGTAGAGAATAATGTAGATCTCAATAACACAACAACATCTCATGACTAAAACAATAATGTTCCCTATTTCTGTCACATATATTGCAATAATACAACATCTCATGATTAAAATGACACTGTTCCCTATTTCTGTCATATATATATATATATATATATATCATTACATGGTTATGAAATTTAATTCATAAGCTTATAAGGAACATTTATGAGCCTATAGTGAACAATGTTATGAAGCCTTTTAAAAAACATTGCAAAGCATGTGTAGAAGCTTTAAACAGTCAGACAATAAAACAGTTAAAAGAAGAGAGCACAAAATAATTTATAAAAATATGAAATATTTGGTACCAACCTTAAATTGGAAAGAGCAGAGAATAAAACAACTCTGAGTGCAGAGAATAATGCAGATCTCAATAACACAACAACATCTCATGATTAAAATGACAATGATCCCTATTTCTGCCACATATATTGCAATAATACAACAACATCTCATGATTAAAATGACATTGTTACCTATTTCTGTCATATATATAGTTCATTACATGGTTATGAAATTTAATTCATAAGCTTATAAGGAACATTCATAAGCCTATAGTGAACAATGTTGTGAAGCCTTTTAAAAAATATTGCAAAGCATGTGTAGAAGCTTTAAACAGATAGACAATAAAACAGTTAAAAGAAGAGAGCAGAGAATAGTTTATAAAAATATGAAATACTTGGTACCAACCTTAAATTGGAAAGAGCAGAGAATAAAACAGCTCTGAGTGCCGAGAATAATGCAGATCTCAATAACACAACAACATCTCATGATTAAAATGACAATGTTCCCTATTTTTGTCACATATATTGCAATAATACAACATCTCATGATTAAAACGACTATGTTCCCTATTTCTATCACATATATTGCAATAATACAACAACATCTCGTGTGATGAAAATGTGTCACATTTCTATGAATCATTCCATCCAAGGTTGCTCAAGAATGAGGCCTCAAATATCGACTCATAGCTCCCTAGTCATGGAGTGCAAGGGTTTGAAATGGAGGCCCTCAGATTGACCTAGTTAGTGCCCATGCAAGTACACCATGAAATGAGAGATTCAATGCATGAAAATGAAATCTATTCTATATGATTGCAATGCACGAAAGGAAATTAATCTAAATGATAACAATGCATGATTATTCTATGAAAGGAAATACAAATGCAAGATTAATCTATGAAAGTAAACATGAATCTCGTCTACATAAATAGCCATGGATGCAAGAAGAAGACAAGAAGAGAGAAGTTGCAATATCCAAGCTTGAGTGCTCAAATTCTCCTCCAAAATTGCTTTCCAAACCTGCAGCATAACAATACCTAAAAGTTCTATATCTTCGAATGAGAAGGAGAGGGCTCCTTATAAAGAAAAGTGAACGACTGAGATTAAGAGGAAAAAATCAAAGGCTATGATTAAGAGGCAAAAAGCCCACCACTTAGGAAGATGTGAAGAAAAAGGGATTTTTATTTAATTTATTTTCTTTTTCATCAAATAAAGTGCTTAAAGTGGGGATTTTTATTTAATTAAAAGAGGGGTTTTTTTATAATTAAATAAAATAGAAGAATTTTATTTAATTAAATGGGAGGAATTTAATTTAATTAAATAAGATGAATTTTATTTAATTGAAAGGGAGATTAAATCTTTTAATTAAATAAGAGGAATTTTATTTAATTAAAAGGGAGATTAAATCTTTTAATTAAATAAAAATGATCAAACCTTAGGAAATATTGAAATAATTGAATTAATTATGATTTGATCAAAGAAATTGATTTGAATTGAAAATGTTCCAAAGCATTGATTCAGGAAATTGATAAAATAATAAATGGGGCCCATAGTCTAGGCGACCATTTTAGGGTGCATACATTTGCCTCTCTTTGACTAATGTGTGATCATTCTAGGAACACATGTAGTCAAAGAATGCAATTGAAGTGTGAGATCGATTTGGGATCACAAAACAACATAGACATCAACACCATTGTTTGTAAGTAATTGACATCAGAACAAAAATAAGCAAATTGAAAAAGACAAGGTCAACACCGTTGTATGTAAGTAATTGACATGTATGAGATAAGAATCTCAAGCAAGGTTGCCCCAAGCGGAACAAATGATAAGATTGATCTAAAGTTGAATCAAGGATTGAAGTTTGATAGGTACTGCCTCCTCGTGATCGAAATCAAAATGAGATAGAGGAGAAACATCAAATTGGTAAATTTGATCAAATCAAACTAAAAATAAGGTTCTTGATGTAAGATGAAAGATAGAAGGATCACAGAACCAAGGTAGATCATCAAGCATGAAAGATTATGCCACAAGGTTGAATTAGAAGAAAAGAAGTGGGGTGAAAGTGAATGGAAGATAGAAGTTTGGAAGAGGTGGAAAGAAACAGAGAGAAGAAAGAGAATTCGCCTTAAGAAAGAGAATGCCCCAAAATCAATCAACTATTTAAGATAGAAAATTTTGATTGAGATCATGAAAGAAGATAAGGAAATGAAGATCAAAACATGATCACAGTTGATTAAAAGTCCACAAGAAAGATGAAGGAAAACCCTCACAAACTCATAATGCAACCTAAAAATGCAAACTAACATGAGGTCTAACAATGCAAGCTACATGAAAATGCAAAGGTGTA
>MU226605.1:236890-290153 GCA_018584345.1 Thuja plicata
TCAGAGTATACCTACTTATGCTTTAAGTCTCTATAAGATTCCCAACAAATTTGCTGAGGCTATTGAAAAAATTCAAAGGCACTTCCTTTGGAATGGTGTTGAAAAATCCAACAGATTTGCTCTTATAGCCTGGGATAAAGTCTATATGCCCAAATCTAAAGGTGGCTTGGGTATAAGGAAAATAAAAAGAATGAATGAAGCTCTTCTAGCTAAACTTGGCTGGAGAGGTTTCACAATGAAGAGCGAATGGAACACTATTTGGCACAGTAAATATAACAGGAAATCCGATTCTATTATTGACTTTCTTAACACTGAAGATATTTTGATGGGATCTTGTATATGGAAGAATGTCATAAAAGTCAAAATCATTATCAGAAAAGGTGTGAAGTGGAAAATTGGCAAGGGAAATAGAGTGGACTTTTGGGAAGATATCTGGATACGTACCCAACCTCTTATAATGAATACTATTTGGGGCCCCTTTGTTGTTTTATGCAAAGATAAAATTGGCACTAAGGTTATGGGTTACAACTGTAATGGGACCTGGAAGGATCTTACTACTGTGGATAATGCCCTTCTATCTCTTAATATCACTCTCAATTCCATGATTCTAAATTCTGAAGAAGACTCTATGATTTGGAAAGATACTACGAATGGTAATATCACTGCGGGATCGACTTATAACCATAATGAGGAGAACAAGGATTCCCCCTTCTAGGCCAAGGCTTCGATCAAAGGACTTACCCCTAAAATCAACATCTTTTTCTGGACTATGATTCAAAATAAAATCCTCACTCTTGACAACCTCAAGAATAGAGGAATGTATATTACTAATATGTGTGTCTTGTGCAGGAAAGAGGAAGAAACTGTCAATCATTTGTTCATCCACTGCAACTATGCTAATGAGGTTTGGTCCTATTGGATGAAGGCTCTCAATGTTGATTGGGTCTTACCTAATGATATTCAGAATATGTTCACTTCATGGAGTATTAATTCTAAGAGTGAAAGTATTACTAAGATTTGGAAAATTGCCCTTCCTCACATATCTTGGGTAATATGGAAGGAGAGAAATGAAAGAATTTTCAGAGAGAATGAAACCCTCCCTAAAATCTTATTCAGAAAAGCTCAGAATTTGATTATTGAGAACTTTAAAATTATGAAAGTCAAAGAGAATTCTGAACGAAAAGAGGATAGGGCTATCCTTGATAAATGGGGTATTAAGATTGATGAGAAAAACCACAACAATATCAGAGAGGGAATTGTTTGGGAATGCCCTCCAAATGGCTGGATCAAAATTAACTTTGATGGGGCCTCGAAAGGTAACCCTAGAATTGCAGGATGTGGTATGGTCATGCGAGATGAGAAAGGGTATTGTATTGCTGCAAGGGCAATCCCTATAGGGGTTCAAAATAATCACATGGCTGAGGCTTTAGCTGCCCTCAATGGTTTAATTTTAGCTAAAGAAAATAATTATAGAAATGTTTGGGTTGAAGGGGACTCTTTGAATATTGTTAATGCCCTCAACAATATTTCCCAACCCTCGTGGATGATTAGCAATATCATTGATTATGCAAAATCTATTATCAAGGATATGAATAAATGTATCGTGACACATGTGTACCGTGAAGGCAATATTTGTGCAGATTGGGCGGCCAACTACGCATGCAGAAGTGACCGAGTTTATACTTGGAATAATGAAAGTAGTATGCCATACGATCTCATATCCCTCACACATAAGGATACGTACAATCTCATATCCCTCACACATAAGGATATGATCTACGACAGGCAGAGAAATGAAACTCATTTATTCTAATGAAGACATATTACACGAGTTTAGTAAGTCCTAATAATGAGGATTTAACCCTCTACAAAGCCATTTGGTGTCGTATTATTTTTATGCACAGATTTTGGGGGTTCACGAATATTGAGGACATCATTACTGAAAAGGAGAACAACGGTATTATTAAGATTAGAGAGATCCAGAGCAACACAGAAAGAAGATACAAAATGGGAGGAGGTAAGAAAAGACATGAACCTGCTGACTGTAGTGAATGGAAGCAGAATGAAAAAGTATGGGATATCCTGCAGAAGGGTAATTTTGCAACGTATATGAAGAAGCTCCGTGGAGGAAACCCTGCTATTACCAGCTTCTTCATGCATAACTGGAAAAAAGGTAAGATCAATTTCAATAATCAATGGATTGAAATAACAGAGGAACTCATCGCGGAGGCCACTGACCTCCCAATGCATGACATGAAATTTTATCGCGATAGGAGTTATTCTGATAAAGCATATGAGCGATTCCCAGAGAAATAGGAGGAGGCCGACAGACTAGCTAAGAAGGTTGGCGGCTTCTTTAGTACTGCTAACATTAGCCGCCCTTGGTGTTTTGTGCTTTATGCTGTTATTAGTTATCTTACCTTGGATGACAGATTTACTAGAGCCTATGGGCATCACTTTGTTATCTTAAATTATTTTAGGCATGATGAAGATATTAGCATTCCTTTCTATTTAATGAGTTCTCTGAATGTCACCATGAAAGATTTCCAGAAAGACCCTTTTGGGGATCATGCCTCCCACCAGGGCTTAATGGTTCTCATATACGATGTTTTAAAAATGAGGAAACTGGAAAAATTTGTTGGTAAAGGAAAAATTCTTAATGAAGTGCAGACTGAGGATGATGTTTCAAGGGAAAGATTTGACGAAGACATTGAGGATGAGAACATACTCAGGACTAGGGGTAAGGGAAGTTTGAAGGGCAGTTCCTCGAAGATCTCCAAGAACAAAGTGGAGAATGAGGAAATGAACCCTAATCTGGAGGGCTTTAGAACATAAGATGAAGACACTCCCAATAGCCAGAGAAAAAGGAAAACTAACTTCAGGCTGAAGATTTCTGCCTCCAAGAAATAAAAAAGGAACAAGGGTATCCTCATTTCGTCTGACGAGGAGACCCTAGATCACGAGAGCTTAGATAATAAAGAGAATATGAAGAAAGATATGGAAAAAACTAAAACAGAGGGTGAGGAAAAAGAGGTAAATCATCAGGGTAAGATTAATCCTGAAAAATATTGAGAATGTTAAGGAGAGTCTCAACATTGAAGCGGCTCAGAAAGAAAGTATCCTTTCTTTTGGGAAGTTCATGGCCACTATTGCTCAGGACACTAAGAAAATGAAGGCTGAGATCAATGAACAGGCTAAGAAAGTGGGCATGATAAAAGTTGCTACCTTTGGGGAAGACTCAATGGCCAATAATTTGAAGAACTGGACGGAAGCCATTAAAAAAGGAGAAGCCTTTGGGGAATTGGGTACGAAGGTGCTGACTATGGAGGATAAATTAAACAACAAAGAGGATGAAGTTAACAAGATAGAGGAGCACCTGTCCTCACAGGAAAATAAAATGGAAAAAATGGACCTGATGGTTAAAAAAATCTGCGAGCAGAGCTATAACATTCTGAGGGTGTCAGTGGAGCAATGCAGGAACCTGATGGAGAGATCGAAAGCCACTAAAGGGGAGGAGAGCAAGGACCCCAAAGAGGGGATCGGCACTGGTATTCGCACTCGATCAAGCATAAAGAAGAAAGATACTGATGATCTTAGGCTGTCGGTGGATAATATGGAGCTCCTGGCGGAGCAGGCGAAACTTATGATGGAGACCAGCTAGCTCCCTGTTTGTTCCCTTTTTGTCTTCGGGCTGTCTTTCTCCGGTGCCGTCTTTTTTTATCTTTTGGTTTGTAGGGTTGATGGCCCCCGCTTCCCTTCTGTCCAGTTTTTTGATGACTGACTGATCAGCTTTGTTTATCTTCCGATCCTATGTACAAGGTTTCAGGACCTTTCAAATCCTGCTTTTACTTATTCAAAACATGTTGACACAAACAATTCAAGTGTTAGGGTGATTAAAAGGGGTCATCGACAGGTTATAATAGCATGTTCGCATAAACAATTCAAGTGTTAGGGTGATTAAATGGGGTCATCGACAGATTAGAATAACATGTTGACACAAACAATTAAAGTGTTAGAGTGATTATTTTATAATCATTCTTAAACAGATCAATGTCAAAAACATATTGGTCATGGGTGCAATAGCGATCGGTTATTGGGTCTAAACTGATTATGTTTTGAATATTTTACTGTCGCATATTGGAGGTTTTGGGGGCAGGTACTGGGCGCCACTTTTGAAATGACACTTTTTGACCACTTTGCGCTCGATGATGTCTACAAAGAGATCGACAAATACCAAAAAGCCGAAACCTTAGTTTTAAGCTCTTGACTCACCTACAAAGACACCGAAAAAATCAAGAAAATCCACTTTACGGTTTAAGAAATTAGCCTGAGCGGCTACTGGGTGAGAACGACCGTTTCGAGAGCAACATACGTTTCCTGCCCGAAGCGAACAAAATAACAGTTGCGGCGAAAAAAGACGTCACGGAAATGAGGTCACTCCTGTTAGGGAATTTGTGGAGAAGATTCGGTCAAAATGGCCAAGCAGGCAGTGAGTGAGAGGTCCGAGTCAAGAGTATTTGCGGAGCTCTAAGCGCGTTTCGCTCTTCTCTTCCGTCTTGTGGCGACACACGGCGCAGGGAAGACCGAGCTTCAATGGTAATTTGGCTAAACTGCGATGGCCAGGCCGAAAACTCTAACCTTTTGGTAGCTCACTACTTTTTGTCCCCTCAATTTTCCTTCGTGGTGCTCTTGACGTAATTTGTTACCTGGGCTCTGCCAGTTGTTGCCAGCAGCGTCAGTGTCCCTCCATATCCGTTGAGGTTTGTGGGAGGAGGGTGTTTCCTTGGCAGTGATGTCAGGAGGTCAAATCTCGGTGGTGTTGGGGCTTCTTAGTGAGGTAGGGAGAGGATCAAATGGAATAACGGGGGAGAGCAGCAGGCGTTTCCAAGATTATGTGAAGAGAGTGGAAGTGATATTAAAGGCGGTGGACAAGGTTTTCATGTCACAGCAGCCTCCGCCAGTGCAGACCGCCTTAAGAGGCATCGCTGCAGACTTGTCTCGAGTTCAGACTACCATTGATCTTTATAAGAACAAGAGTAAGATTTATCTGCTCATCAATTGCAGAAGTCTTTCGAAAACATTTCAGGAGATCACAAACAGTATTGGTAATTGGTTAGCACTGCTGGATTTTGGCTTGCAAGCTACTAATGATTTGCAAAAAAAATCCGATGCCCTGTCGCGTGAAATGCAGCAAGCTCAATTTGTGGTAAGATAGCGCTCAACTATGTCTCTATTTTCCTTTGCCTCGACTCTTCCGCTAATACAAGAGGAGGAATTTGGCCTGTTCACCCCATTCAAGCTCTTTCTTCCGAGTAGCTACTAATGAAAGGGAGTAATCAACATTCACTCCGTATTAACAGCTCATTCTAAAAAATAATGTCAAATACTTACTGTTTTCTGCAGTTGAGTATTTGACAATACGCTTTTCTTCATTGCAAACAACCAATTTTGGCCACTAAAAGATTTAATATCTAAACCAAAATGGTCTAAACTTAATCTGAGAAGATTATGGCCTGTAGCTTGAGCAGCAAATGTTTTTGACATAGAATGAACTACTGAAATGCCATAATTGGGTTGTGCTTGTAAATGAGCAGGTTACAGAAAATGAAGAGCGCGTTTGCTCCACTCTGGAAAAGGAGGCCCAAGGCAGGCAAACTGCCAAAGCAGTGCAAAACGCCATTATGATGGACATAGCACGAGCGTTGGGAATGGATCCAGAAAGAAACCGAACTGAGCTTTGTGAACAGATTCAACTTTTGAAGAATGATCTTGGGGATTCCAATGGTGAGAATGATATTCATATTTTAGAGTCACTAGAAAGAATCTTTGATAATTGGGCCGTCGAACCAGAGGTTGTATCCAGGCCTATTGATTCAGACGCGGAAGAGGATGCTCCGATACCACCATTCAAGACCTTTCTCTGTCCTCTGACACGGGAAGTAATGAAAGATCCCGTAGTCCTTGAATCCTCTCAGACATATGAGCGTAGTGCTATACAACATTGGTTTGCTCATTGTAGAGAGCAAGGTCGTAAACCAACATGCCCGGTAACAGGACAGGTCCTCAAATCTATTGAGCTACGCCTGAATATAGGTCTATCTGGGACTATTCAAGAATGGATAGAAAGGAATGTTGATATTCGCACCAAAACTGCAATTCAGCACCTGGGAAACAGTTCTTCTTTAGAGGACAGTGAACGGGCCCTGGATGATATCTATAAAATATCTGAGGAATATCCGTTGAGCAGATATAAATTGCGTGGGTTGATTCCTCTCATTGCGGGGACAATACAGCGCCCGATGAAGGGTGCTGGGTCTCAATTACGAAGCAAAGTACTGATGACCTTACTGAGCATGGCTGGAGATGATGACAGCAAGGTAGGTGTTGCTTTCAATCCAAGGAACATCATACTTAAATTCTATCTGTTAGGGGAGACAGTAAATGTATATAATATTGCAAGATTAATAGCATGAAAGATCCTCAATGGGTAATATATTCTTTTACGACAATCATTTAATACCCTTCCGTTCATGCTTTCTCATATTGCAATTTCGCTGCTTCTGTCATATTCGTTTAACTGATAAGCATGTGTTCATTTGGTCTTGGTACTTGATTTTTCACAAGAACCAGATTCAGTTGATGGCATTAAATCAATGAAGGCTTCATTAGCCGACACTAAGGCAGCCACAGGGTACTCATGTTTAGCAAAAGTGTGGTTCTGATTTATCTTAGCAGCTTGATGTTGTAATACTAATTATCCAAATATTAATTTCTCATAAGCGCAATTGCAATGAACATTTCCAGCTTCCTAAATATTGGGGAAAGCATTTCAGGTTAAATATAAGTTGATCTTATGCCAGCTTTATCGTCTCTAAAATCATTGCATTTCAATTTCTCTCCAAAGAGAATTCACGGAAAATGGGTTAGGTGCCATTATAAAGGATGAACAAGGGTTAATTTTTCCTTTGTGCTAAAAAAAATAAGGCCTTGCCTCTAGAACATAGCAGAAGCTATCCCTATAAGGTGTTTTGAATGTGTCCTTTAAATATATTACTGTGGACTTGGCTTGAGAATTATTATGAAGGGGCAGGGTAATAAGACATTGATGGCAAAGGACATTGGGAGACTAGTCAAATCAGAGAGGATATTAAATCTCTAGCCTCTAAATTTGATCACATTATGCATACCCACGGTTGTCAATTGGCTAACATACTGGTTGAATGCCTACCTGATTTCCCATTCCATAAGGCTCACAAATGTCTTATTTTGCATAGTATTTGATTTTCAAAAGTAGTTGAATGCTAGAATTTCCATCTTCTACCGCAGCAAGGAAGGTGTTGTGCAAACAAGGTTCACTCTGATTCAGAGACTTGGTGAGAATGTTTGCAGTCTGATCCATAGTTGGAACATACTGCAAATCCAGAGATCCGTCTTCCACCAACTTGCAGATGAAGTGGCGATGTAGCTCAACATGCTTGGTGCGCTCATGGAAGACATGATTTTGACGAGTTTGAGCACCCCTTGATTGTCGCAGAAGAGGGGTGAAGAACCTACTCGAGACATCTGAATGTCTGAAAGCATCCTTTGAAGCCAAATTGCCTCACAAGTTGCTTTGACTATTCCTTGATATTCAACTTTTGTCGAGGAAAGAGCTACTGTCTGCTGCTTCTTATTGGTCCAAGTGACAACACCTGTGCCCAAGTTGAAGACATACCCGGATGTGGACTTTCTGTCATCGATAGATCCTGCCCAATCCAAATCTGTGTAACCGATGAGTTTGGGATCTTTGGTTCGTCCATAGAGAATACCAAAGTCTGAAGTACCCTTGATGTAATGTCCCCATTTTCGTGACTGTCATCTTTCAGAGGATTAGCCTATTCCCTGACCCTCATAGGCTAATGGAGTTGTTCAGAGGGTCTAGTTGGCAGAGTTGGAAGCCAATTCCCACTCCAGAGGTCAGGGATGTTCTAGATTGCTCTTCTTTTGAGGCATATCGACACACTATTTATAGTAAGTGTCTATTTTGGGTAAGTCAGTTTCTATCATTAGCAGGGCACCTGGATAGTTTGCTAGCAGTATGGAGTTGTGGTGACATTGACGGAGCTTCCAGTTTGGGACTTACTATTTATAGTAAGTCAATTATGTCTATGTTGCTATTTTTAGCTGTGCACCTGGACTTGGTATTAGCAGAGTGCATCAGTTGATGAAGTGGAATGAGTTTATTGGCTCAAGTTCAAGGTATTAATTATTAATAAAGAATTCTTTATTAATAATTAATTATTAAAGGTTAAAGTAAATTATTTATTAAAAGGGGGCCAATTGACTTAAATGAGTGCATTAAATGAACATTATAATAAATGGAGTGGACCTATTTATTATTTGCCTAAGTCAACATGAGATATAAAAGCAAATATATTAAATGTTTTAAAAGTACAAAAGCAAAGGCATCAAAAGCAAATATATTTGTAAGTAATGTGAAATGTATTGGAGAAGTACTTGATCGATTTCTTCTTGAGAAAATATAAAAAGCCAAAGAAGTAGAAATCGATTCATTCTATTATGCATTGTTGATTATTGAAATTGTGTGAGAAGTTTGGAGAAGGGTTTCAGTATTTGCATGCTTGTGGAATTGCAAATTCTACATTGCCAAAGCACTCAAAATTGGTGAGACCCAATGATTTGTGCAATGAGTGATGGCTTCAGACAAAGGTCATAATTGTACTTAAATTCGAAATTCTTGGTTGGTAGTTGATTCAGTTTGAAGGGAAGAACAGCTGCAATCTGATAATTATTGCCCAGCGATTGGAAATCAAGGCACTAGGTGCATCAGCGTTTAGCCATTAAGCAACAACCATACCCTATTAAGCGTGTCGTGAGTCTTTTAGGCTCCCACGTGAGTCCATAGGAGGTGGCGTTTGGATTCAAGGAGGGTATCAACCAATATTTGGACTCCCCATCACATTCTGTAGTGTACGTTGGAGATTTTGGTGCATTTGCATTGGGTTCTTTGATGAATGATGATTGTTGCTATAAACACTCTGCTGTGTTGGAGGAATCAGGTTCTTCTTTCATTTGCAATTAGACTTAGTGCTGATATCAAGCATCAACTTATTGTAAATTGTCTAGATTTGCAAATAAGAATTTCAATTCTTGTGTTTTTTTTTTGCGAAGTTATTATCTTGCCTGGCAACACTTTATAAAAATTCAAGGAATTGTATTTTTATTTCAAAAATCAGTTATATATATCATTTGCATAGCAATTTAGTGTTTGTCAGAGTTAGAACCTACAGGGGTTCTTACAGTGGTATCAGAGCTTGCATGCTAAGTGTTTGACAAAATGTCAAACATCCAAAATTGAAACAATCCAGTGTTTGTCAGAGTTAGAACCATAAGGGATTCTTACAGTGGTATCAGAGCGGTTTCCTGCCATCCTGTTGGGGTGGAAATCATTGAGCTCACATGTTTATTTTGAGTGACCAACACTCTTGCAGTTGTTACAGATATGGAAAAATCCAGGAGATTAACTAAATAGGGAAACCAGTTGAACAACTTAATGAAAAACATGGAGAAGATTAAACAGAATAAAAAAAGAATGGATGAATTGATTTTAAACCCGAAAACCATAGACGGTTTGGCACGGTATATGGCTTCCATGTTTAAGGGGTCTACATCACAAAATAAAAAGAGGATCAAGAGGTCTCTTCAGGTGAAGTATCTAGAAATTTTTACAATGAATTTTCAGCAGCTAGTGACCAACATGCAGCTGATCCTATAGAGATTAAAATCCATATTTATATTAAGGAAGATGTTGGGCACAAGACACTTCATGATGACTTCCAGATTGAGGAGAATGTTGGTACTCTCAGTGCCCCAGAAGTTGTTATCAATCCTGATAACAATTCTAATTTTTATGACATCAGTCCTTTGTTTGAGCCTATTGATGGTATTGATGATCGGGCAAGTGTAGAGGATGCTGTTGGTGTCACCTTGAGTCCTGACTCGCATGATGGTAGTGTTAATTATGAGGATTGCACGGAAAATGCGAGTTCTAGTAATTCTGAATTCTATGACAACAACGAGATGTGTTTGCATCAACATGAGATAGCAGAGGGTTTATGGGTGGATGATATTGGTACTTGTGATTTGGGTACTTCTGATGTTATCTTTGAGGACGACTCATGTTGCAGTGAGTCTGATTTGTCATCATATCAGACCTTATTGGCTAGTGATAGGTCCCAAGATCACGATTTGCAAGGACTTACAGTTGCATGGGAAGTGGGAGTGTGTGAGGAGATTGATATAGCAACAACTTCCACTTTATCAAATGAGTCACTCATTGAGGTGCCTAGTAGCAATACCCCGATTGTTGATGTGTGCGGAGATGATAGAAAACATGATGTTATTGATCATGAGGTGAGCGATGTAGATGCAACGTCATATCACAGTGCAGATGGTGGGTCAAAGAGCTTACATGGGAGTCGGGGAGTTTAGATACATCATCTGACGGGGCAATTGAAGGTGAGTGCCAGTCAGATTGCTATAGCCTTGGAGCATTATGACGCCGCCCATCAGATGTTAGCCGTATCTGGTTGGAGTGCTCCTATGTCAGATGAGCACGGTGGTAGTAGCTTTTCCCTATTAGAGACTCATTCACTACGAGAGGCTGTCAGAATAATGAAATATAATTACTTGCATCTATTAGCTGACAGGGAGTACCTTCTCGAGTGAGGTTGCACTTGTTACAATGTGTTGATGGGAAAGAAAGAGGAGGTAGTTGAGCTCACTCTCGAGCTTGAGGCAACTACAAAGGTATTGGAGAGCACCCAACTGGCTCTTCAGGAGTCCCAGTTACAGTTGGATGAGGTTACCGTGGAGTTGAGTTGAGTGCAGTCTTCACCAACTACAGATTTAGTTTAGCTTCCTACAGTGGCTATCGGTGATGAGTTGATACCCACTGGTTGTAGTGAGGATGTGGCTACATCCATCACGTATTTAGGTGCAGTGGACATAGTTGGGATGAATACCTTGGTAGAGAGCTGCCGAGAGCCTTTGGTTGTGTTAGGTTCTCTAGTAGTCAACACATTGACAAATGATGCAGGGCAGGTCATTGAGAGTTCTTGTGATGTAGAGGTGGATTCGTCAGTGAGTTGTGTGATAGTTCATGACACTACTCCATCTTCTTCACGAGATATATGCAAAGTATCATCTGGTTGGGATATTGACTCTCATGTTCGGTTGTTTCTTCCCTCTGGAAACAATCTTGTTATTTCATCCCATGCTGTTGATTCTGTTCGACAGATTGTTGAGCCACAGAGATGGAGGGATCAGTTGAGGGTTTCTGGAGAGAAGGTTGGTTCAACCTTATCTCGCTTCGACTGCACACATAAGTATGTTGAGTACCTTCTTTGGAGAGCAGAATTGGAGGAGAGACAATATGGGGTCGAGGCTGATATGCGCATTTATGATTTGAGGTTCATCCAGAGGGCGTTGGAGGCATTCAAATCAGAATACCTCCACTTGTTTCATGATAGAGAGTATGCTATTGGGTATGTGGAGAGGCTTGGCAGAGCATCTACCCAATCAATTGTTCGGGGTCAGAGATTGGAGCCTTCTTCTGATTCTCGAGTTGTTAGTGATGAGCCTTTGACAAAGATTGGAGCCTTTTACCGTAACTACATAGTGAGGAGTGCTCATCATTTTTATTTTGATCTGCATGTAGAGGAGTTGGTTATGCGTTGATGTGGATTGGCTCTAGGATTATACCATCCTTTATGGGATGGGCATACACCAT
This sequence comes from Thuja plicata, assembly GCA_018584345.1. Lineage (NCBI taxonomy): Eukaryota > Viridiplantae > Streptophyta > Pinopsida > Cupressales > Cupressaceae > Thuja > Thuja plicata. The sequence continues at coordinate 248,682 of MU226605.1, forward strand.
CTTTAGTTGATGGAGTTAGTAGCTGCAAGTTGGTGGGAGACTACTTGCAGAGTTAGTACATCCATGGCAGTTTAGCGGAGGATGGATATCGTGGTGGTGACATAGGCACCCTTGGTAGTTCTTATCTTTGTAGTACAGTTGGTTTTCATACCCATGGGGGACTGGTAGAGTATCGGGGGAGGTTTGGTGTAATAAGTGATTCCGGATATCCTTACTTCATTACAGTGGATGGATGTGAGTTTAGTGTGCTTTGGGACCCGAGTAATGACAGGGTTAGCACTACAGTTCGGGCGGGCCTTGATTGGCTTCACCACTTTGGGCACGGTGAAGGTGAGTTTAGTGTTGAGCAGCAGAAGTTTGGGGATGTTCTTCTTGGTAGGCTTTTGTTCACAGTTTGGGATCCTTCTAGTGCATCGGGATTTCAGACAGGGCTCATAGAGGAGTTTTTGGGTGTGTACATAGTATTGAGAACGTACGGTTTTCCTTTTGACCCTCATGTGCATGATCTCTTTTAGTTACGCATTTCAGTTGCGCATGTGTTGGGCAATGTGTATGGCAGCTCACCTTGCACAGTTCTGGGAAGCACGCTTGGTCAACTTTCCGAGTTGTTTCTCTATGAGGTGTTCACTCCTGCGACATCTATAGTCAAATTTGATTCAGTTTGGTAGGTTCTGTCAGTGGTGTTGGTGATGATGTTACAGGAGCTAGTTGGTGATCACGGGGACATTACACAATTCTATCCTTGGGATCCGGGTGGATTGGTGTGTTTTTTGTTTTTGAGATTGCTTGGGGACAAACAATTTCAGGAAGGGCAAACTGTAATGCCCCCATTTTCGTGAGTGTCATCTTTCAGAGGATTAGCCTATTTCCTGACCCTCATAGGCTAACGGAGTTGTTCAGAGGGTCCAGTTGGTAAAGTTGGAGGCCAATACCCACTCCAAAGGTCAGGGATGTTCAGGATTACTCTTCGTTTGATCCTGATGTATCTTGATGAATATGCAAATATGTGTGATTTTGCTTATAGCGATTTATTCTTGTTTCTGATCATCTTTGGTAGTGTCCCTTCTTATCACTTAACAATCCCTTATTACTGTGCCCAGTGAAATAGTGTTTCAGGTGTTCTGTGGCTGCCAAAGGTATCGTTTTGGTGCTAAGTATATGTATTGTTTCTTATGGATTGTCGGAAGGGTGTGCCAGAATTACCATGGCGGAATCCTTAAAGGTTAGCCTAAGATATATTCGTAATTGCTATAGAATATAGTTCTCGTTCAAGGTATCTAGATGCTGGTGATTTCAATCCTCTATTCCCGTCTACTCTTTACCTTTTTTCTGATGTGGCTGCTAAGCGTGTCTTCTAACTGGTGATTATATATTGTCAATCCTGGATTGTTCGATGCCTCCGCTGATTAGGACTCCTTGTCTTTTCTTCTTATTCACTGCTGACTGTCCTCTTTCCTTTTCCTTGCTGGTATCCTTGTATATGCCGCATAGTATGGAAGTTGCGACCCTAGGCTTGGTCGCGACTTTTAGTCTCCTAGGATATTTGTTCATTCGGTCCTTAACAAAAGCTTTAATATATGTATTTATTATTGTATTCGTTTGTTTGTATTTATATGTATAAATAATGATTATGAATGTGTATAAAGTTTAAATATTACTATTACATGAAATTAATATTATAATTATGGGTCACATAGATACATTATAATATAAATAATCATATCTTAAATATATAAAATATTTGTATTACATATTATAATATATGATAATATTATTACAATGATAATATTTATATTTTTTTGATTATTTAATTTTTATTTATAATTAAATCTTATTTCGAAACGGGGACATCACACAATATGATTCTTGGTATCCTTGCTTCCTGTTTTAAGTTCATGCTTCCTATTTTTAAGTTCATGCTTTGTGTCTTACATAAAAGTTTATGCCTTGCTCACATTTGTGTTATATGCTTTATGTGCATGCTCCTTACCCTAAGAGTATGCTTCATACTTTAAGTGTCTTCATACTTTATGTTCTACATATATGCTTTATGCCCAACATATTTGATGTGTATTTATTGCTTCATGCTTGACATGAGTGATGTGTATTTATACATTGCTTCATATGTTTGACATATAATTAAGTGTATTGCCTCATGCTTTAAGTGTTTGACATGTATTTGTTGCTCTTGGCTTAACCAGGGTATCCATGCCTTCTGTACAAATTTATGGTTTCATGCCTATGATTCATGTATTATGTGTATTCGAATGTGCTCATGGGTATGATTCATGCCTTAAGAGTGTTGGCTAAATATTTTTTAAGTCACTAATACTACAACTTAGCAAAATGCTAATTTTAGGCAGCAGTATGCGAAATTTCTTTCTCCTCTCAGCAATAGGGGAGGCTCCCTTCTTACCGCAGGTGGCTTCAATAAAAACTGGACAGTAATACAAAAAGTTCCTCTTGCTACGGTAATACCGGTGGCTTAAGAATTGATGTAAGAACAATGCTTAAGACAACAATCTACTTTAACTAAAATTGAAACAAATATAAGAGCTCAAAGTCTCCTATATCTACTTCAGATGATTATCCTAAAACTAGAATAAACGAGAAAGCACAAAGTCTTTCACAGGATACCCTCTACTTTCATAAAACTCTATTACTGAAGCTCAAAGTCTTTAGCTTTGAGTTGTTGCAACCACTACTATTTATATTAATCCTGATTTTTGAAGCACAAAGTCTTCAGAAACACGAATCAAAATGCTCTAATGATCTACACAAGACAACTATTGATTTGAAAAAGGATTAACAAATGCAACATAAGAATACATTCATCAATTTTCAAGATCAACAACATAAAGTTTGCTAATCCCTGTTCCTTTATTCAATTGCTCAGCTTTGCACAGTGAAACTCAAAGTTTTTCAGAATACAAGAGATTTGCGTATAGTTTTCTTGCGCACAACAAAAGATGAAAAATTACAATAGGTCTCACTCCGTTATATAAGAAAAGGAGAGGAAAGTGGAGAAGAAAGGGGAAACCCTTAACTACTTTGACTTATTCTATGCTTATCCCTAACTAACTAACTTTGACTTATTCTATGCTGCAGGACCTAATGTGCTTACGACATGTAAGACCTAATGTGCTTACAACATGATTACATGGAACTACTTTGCATTTGATACTATCGCATACAATTACATTATGCAATCTGTCAAAAATTCTACACCAAAACTTACAAAAACTAAGTGTTCTAAAAACACTTCAAAGAAAAGTTATACAAGTCTCGAACTGGCAAAGAGACTTATGAATCACAGATGGATCCGATGCCCTTGTATGGTGAGCAATAGTCACAGTCTTGCATGCTACACTTGCTGCCTTTGAAACCACACCTTTGTATCCACCAAGGTTATTTTGTAGATGATTCAGGACACTTCTAAAACATGTCAATTTGTCCATGGAGTTCAAAACTGAAATTATCAACTTCAAGCTCTTGACGAATGATTTGTGCAAATCCTTTCATAGCTTGTTCTTCTGCTACAAGTTCACCATCTTCAGCCATCAATTTATATGTTAGCTCCTCAAAGGTTTTGATAATGACCCTTTCCTGTTCTTTGCATAACTGTATGGCTTCCTGGACCTTTGTTATCAAGTTATTCAAGACCTGCTCCTTGTTAGCCATTTGATCCAAAAAGTCAAAGTTCATCTCTTTTGAAGAGATTATTTCATATGCATATAGAACATCAAAATCAGCCTCCGCCATCTTCTTCCACACCTCTAAGTCTTCACTTAGAGTTTTTGATTGCTGATCAAAAGATGTGACCAACTCTTGCAGTTGAATGACTGTCTTCTTGACATTCCTAAACACTTGGTAAGCATTCTTGATGACCAAAACCCCTTGTGTTTCTAATTGGCTGCCCCAATCATCTAACACTTTTACCCTTTTCTCAAGTCGCACTATGTGCTATTGCATCTCCTCTGAAAGCAAATTAACCTGCTGAGAAGAACTTCTTTGTTCGAGAGCTTCACGGAGACCAACATTCTCCTCTTTGAGCTAATGCTTTTTCTCCCAAAGCTTGTTAGACCTCTTGGTAAGTTGATCCACTGCGTCTTGAGCATCCAACTGACACCCCAAGCATCCAATTGACACCCAATCGTGTCTGTTTACCAAATCCAATCCTGGTGATTTTATAGTATGTTGTTTGAAGTTCTTCAGCTGGTTTTTCTGAAAGTGGTTCAGCTACCTCAACATACTTAATCTTTTGTTTGTCAACCATGACCTTGGAGACCACTTTTGCCTTCTTGTTCTTCAAAACCCGAGTTTTGTTCTTTGGTGCGAGATCAAACTCGTCAAGAGGAACCTCCAATTTCTCCTCTTTTGAGTAGCAACATCCAAGCATGGAGGCAGGATGAAGTAGGAAGGGGAACCATCAGTTGTAACCATAGTAGTTACTGGCTCTGTTTGCGAAGTAGTGGGAGCATTCGTGACTGGTGCTTCAGTCTAAATTGCTGCAGAAACCGAGCTCCCTTGTGCAACTTCAGCCACGGACATCTCAATCTGTGCGGATGTCTGATTGGTGTTCGTCATGAGTGCATGCAACTTAGGTAGATTTTGAGGATACTCATCAAAGATGTGTGACAAGTCATCCTTTTGTGCTGCGGCAGCTGAAGAGATAGGTGTAGCAGGCACTATTGTAGAAGAATGTATTGGTGACATATGCATAGTGAAATAATCAACATCTGTGTCAAGTGGTTACATGGGAGCTTCCTCCGATTCAGGTGCTGATTCATGCATCGCCTGTATTTCATCCGCCTTTTGTGATTGTGGCATTTCAAGAGCGACTGGATCCTGCAATTCATCCTCGCTATCTGAGAGTTGGATCATCTCAGGCCCTTCCACTTTAGATGTGGCCGCAACGGGTGTGGGAGCCATAATCACAAGCTTCCCTCCTTTGATAGCCAACTTTTGAATGCTTCTGATCTCTGATGCAGAAGATTCTCCTTTTCCTTTTCCCCTAATTTCAGACTTTAGACTGACTGGACCAGTAAGATCAAAATCCCTACCCGGCTTGATCTTGATGCTCTTCAAACCTCTCCTCTTCAACCAAATTTTAGTGTTGGCTAAAATAATCTGGAATCTATCCCAAATGGATAAGCTTTCTTTCATAGACTAGCATGGAGGTATCATTGGTAAGTTCTTGATGCGATGTTTCTGATATTCTGGATCCAGAATATCGTTATCATCCTCTACACCATCAGGGATTTGAGCAAGATTGAAGTCCACAATTTGTTTAACAGTAAGCCGACAATAATCCATCTTGGAGATGTCTATCTCAGTACCGAGATCAATCCAGATATCTTCGAGACGATGAATGTGAATAAACTGTCTCCTGATCTTGTCATTCATGCCTCTCCAATCAAACGAGTTCCTGGCCATGAATTTCTTTAGATTTATTTCTTGGAGTTCAAACTCCATGCGCTTAGCTTTTGGCACCGTGTCTAGTGAATAACCCCCAATCCTTAATGGATTGCGTGAAGAGATACCAACTACAGGTGTATGCAACGTAGACTGATAAGCTTGAACTGCCATGAGCTGCCGAGCTAACTCCATCAGGATAATTTTATCTGTAGGATATCTAGGTAAGGTGTAGGGCTCTTCTCTGAAATATCCAACTCTCAGATAATTGAAATTTGGAAACTCTAGGAAGAAGCAACCATATTCACTCACCCTGTTCCAAGCTTCATCTGAAACTCTCTGGTTTAGGAGCTCTTTGTCAAAAAGGAACCTGAAATGCCCAAAGAAGGCATCCTGCACTCTCCGATAATGTGCGCCTTGGTCTTAGAGGCAACTGATCAAAATACTCCCAAACAGGCACTTGAGACCGGTCCCCTTGGGCAGAAAGTTCTGAAAAAGATCCTAAATCAGCAGCGATGTAGACCAAGTAGGAATTCATATGGAAAGTAATAGTACTTGTGACTTGTGCCAGCTGCTCACAGAGTGTATCACTTATGAGTTCTCCCCAGAAGATCCTTTGCCTTGACTTGATGATCAGGGAAAAGTATTTGTACATCCAAGGCTCAAAAAGATTGGACTCCTTGAGACCTCCGATTCTGCTCAACAAAGTAATAAGGTAATGAATCTCCTCCTTGAACTCCGAGCGATGCATCCCCTTTGGCCATCTTACAAGATTGGGCCTCTTAGTGGTTAACGAGTTATCATTTATGTACTTCATGCAGGATGACTTCCCATTTTTCCAACTCTTAAGTGCTTTCTCTATGGTTAAATTCATCACAACTGGAGTTGGAGGAACTCTAAAAACCCGGTCAATAGTATCCGGATCCAGGCTGATTACAACTTTACCATCTTGATCGTTGATGGTCTTGGAGGCAGGATCAAATTCTTTGCACAAGCTATTACAAACTCGGGCTCCAGGGCCGCCGTAGGGAAAGTGGAAACATGATGGATATAGCTTTCCCTGATGCTAATCATGTCGTCCTTTTTTGATGTGTCCACCCTCTTCAGAAATTCATCCATGTTAAGATGTCCAATTTCGGTATCTCGAATCTCATCCACATATGAAGTGATTTGAGATGGAGAAATTGAATTCTGATACTTATCATATTGGTACTTCATCTTCTTTTTATTCTTTCCTTTCGGAGATGTGGATCCTTCTGACATGACAAGATTATCTGCAGCAGTAACTATGACATGAAAATTCTAGAATATGAGAACATCATCATAAAGAATGGTAAGATCCATTAAGAATCACTACCTCGTGGTTTAAGAAAAAGCAAGCAACATAGTTTGGGGTAGAATGCAGCCCTTTATGTGGAGGAAAAATATGAAAAATGGGCTTTTCAGCATACTTTACATATGTTGGACAGCAAGTCTGAACTTTGAACAAAGAGATTAGGAAGATGCTTTTGCACATGAGCAAATATTCTATATATATATGGTGGGATTTTTGGAAGAACGCGCATATTGAGGAAAAATAAAAAAGGTCACAAAAGGTGGGCTTTTTTGTCTATCTTGCATGTTGAAAGTTTACGTTTCTCTTTTGACATGTAAATGTGGAAAATGTGGGGTTTTCATCATATTTTGCATATAGAGCAGCACTTGGTCGTTTTAGAATATTTCACCATCAAGAACGGGGTTTTAATCCCGACTGCGTATGTAGGATAAATGACATCCTCATATGCAACTTAGAAGAATATGAGAGAAAGAAGATGGAAATGGAAAGACAACAAAACATATGCAAAAATGAAAATATACATAATGCAAACAAAGAGAAAAGCAAGAAACTCCATACCTTGTCTTGTGAAATGAAAAGAAAAACAACTCTCTCAAGCTTGAAATTTTGGAAACAATTCAAGAATTTTGAATTTAGATTTTGAATCCAAACTTGGAGATATATAGGCCAAGAGTTTGATTAAATCTTCATACTCAATCAATGCATTTGCACGAGTCAAAGAGAAATGAATGACAAATGTCCTCCATGCATTATCAAATTGCTTAAAATCAGCAACAAACTTTGAAAATGTCAACCAAAAACGTGCCCTAGTTGTATTCAAAATTTTTATGCAAAGTGAAAGAAAAACAACACTTTATACATGAGGATGCATTTCGTTTTTAAGCTTTAAGGAAACGTTTTGTTGTTTCAAGAAGAGAGACTTCCCAAAATGTAAGCTATGGATTCAAAATTGTGAAAGCATTTTGAAAACCACAGGGATTTTAATGACGGATTTTTAAAAGCATTTTGCATAATGGCGCCATTATCCCTTGATTCAGGATGCCCTAGACGGGCTTCTCTTTCTAATTCGCAGCTATATGTGGCTTGCTTCAAACATGCGAATGTCTCAAAAAAAAACCTTACCATGAGCTTCGTAGCTTCCTTAATGAAGGCATACGGGTTTTTTGATAGCATGTAATATATAATCCTTTCTAAAATCACCACCACTCAAAACCACGGGTTTTTCTAAATGCTTTGCATATGAATCGCATATGATATAAATGATATAACGGTTTTTTCCAAAGCGTTTACATATGTGGTTCAAAACACTCAAAACTTATGACTGCCATAAAAATGACGCCCAACACATGAAAACATTTGGTCTTAGTGACGGGTTTTTCAAACCTTTTAACACATACAAAAGCTTTTAAAATCGATGCCTTTAAGCTCTTTTAGTTCAAACAGGTTTTGCCTAAGCGTTTACTCATATATCAATTTGCTTAATAAAGACAAGACCTTCGCATCATATGCTGTCTTTAGGAAAAAACGCCGCTCAACATCATAAGGAGACAAAACGAGCTTTCTAAAGCATATTATATATACTTTAAAACATATGCCATATGATGAAAAATCGCCACCATTTTAGCTTTGGAGTTTAAAACCATTGTTTTTTTGAAGGAGTACTGGGCGTTTACAAACATATTGCATATGATTTGATGCACATGCAAACTCAATGAAAATCACCACCACTTACCTTTAAAACAAAACTGTGAGCCTTTTTGTTTAACAGGTTTTTTTAATTGAATAACATATGAATTGCAATATGCAAACTGATATTATGCAGTTGTATTCAAATTCACCACTTACTCAAAATAGATATTTAGATTAAGTAATGTTATGCAAAAGTGATTAAAAACCCCACTTGCAAGATAAAAACACCTTTTTTAAAAAATTTACATGTAGTTATAATTTAAATTGAGAGATATGTAACCAGACTAAAAAAGTCCACCATTACATTAGAAAAACATTAAAACTATATCAAAATCTTACCAGAATGATGTGAAACTTTGAAAATGAGGTTTTAAACCCACTCTACATGTAATGATATTTTATTCCATGCAGTTAGCAATAAAAAGTCCACTTTAGATGTTGGAAAGGTTTCTTTTGGAGAGAAGGCAGTCTGCAACTAGTGTACGACGGATTGTGGAGATTTCTTGCGCGTAGTAGGAGGGACCCGTGTTTCCTCCGTACTGTCTGCGTGGCCTTTTGTGCCCCATTCCTTTCCCTCTGGTGTTTGTTGTTTGGTGTTTTTCGTGCATTGTATTTTTTTATCTTTTTGTCTTTGTGGGATTGTCTTTATTTTCCCTGACGTTGGTCTTTGTGCTTGGCTTCTTTTCTCCGAGTCTTTATTTCCTCTCACCTCGGCCCTGGTTCGCGTGTGTGCCTTTAATCTTTTGAGATGGGTGACATTTAGGGTCTGGCTTCAAGCCACTTCTTGTACTCATGGCCGTTGAGGAATGTAATGATGGAAAAGACAGGCAAGGAAGGGATAATATGGCAAGTGGTATTGGTGCAAATAATACCAAGGAGTCAAAGAAACTCTCTTATAAAGTAGTTCTCTCTGATAAAACGGTTCTACTAGAGTTGGCTCTTTTTGAAGTTAAAAATTGCAGTAGTTATGGAGGTCTTTCCAATGCCGATGGACATCGACGAGGAGGAGAAGGTGGTGACGAGCCCGCAACAAAGTTTAACAGAGAAGGGAGAAGCGAGGAAGGTAAGACCCCAACACCTGGAGTTAAGACCCTCGCTCTCTCACCAAATGCAGACATGGTAGATGCTATCAAAATCGAGCAAAGTAGATTGAAGATTATTGCTATTTTCTTTGTTTGCATGGATATGAAATTTCTTCCGGCTAGAAAGTTTTTTGATTGGATTAGTAATATCTGGGGGAAAAAACTTGGTATAATGGTTAGATTTAGCCGCATGATCCAGAAAGGTTTGTTTGTTATCTTTTTAAAAAACCATGCTATGCAGGAGAAAGTTGAGTAAAGGGTATTGGAATGTTGCTCAAACTATGTTGAGAGCTATTCCTTGGGCACCAAATAGTTTAGCCGAGCATGTCATTACTCAGTCATCACCCTTTTGGTTGAACTTAGAAATGTTCAGCCAGAATTTTGGCAGTTTATCCCGCATATGCTCAATCCCCTTGGCACTGTTCTTCAAGTCGAAGAGGCTAGGGTTACCTTACCGCACCTTAACGCCCGAATTATGATCACTCTTAATCTTGATACTGCCTTCCCAGATGTTATCTCCGTAGATGTTGAAGGAAAAACGTATACCTGGCCTATTGTCAAGCTTGGAGATATCGGGGCTTGCTTCCACTGCAAATTAAATGGCCATAATTGAAGAGAATGCCCGTTGTTAAAAAATATCCAAAAGAACTTTGTAGTCCTGCCTAAAAATGATAACACTCCTGTAGAAGATGCAATGAATAATGGCAAACCTGCTAATAGCAATGATAGCCACATTGGTAACAATAACAATGAGAATAATGGCCAGAATAGCAATGATAGCATGAGTAATACTGGGCTAGGAGGTAAAGACAGTCCCGGAGAAACCCTCGACACCCCGTGGGATAGGTTTGTCTCACTCTCTAATCCCCTCTTTGAAGAAGATTTTGAAATCCATGCTGCTGTTCCAAACAATGCCAACCAGAACCTGTTCTCTTGTCAACTGCAATATATTCCTGTGGCTAGAGAAAAAGTCCAAGAGGATAATGCTCCTAATAAGAATGCGCAACAAATCGATCTGTCCATTTTAAAAGAAAACACAATAGCAATCAGAGGGTTGAAGAGCAACATTCTGTCGAACAGGTTAAGGTGTGCCCTGCCAACATGCCTTCCATAGGCTTTAACAACAAACACAACAACCTTGAGGTGGTCGAACACCATTCCAATGAACAAAGTAATGAATGCTCCGAAGTCAGCCCCCATAAATCTTTGCATAGCGAACAAGAGGGTGATGAATGTGGTTTTATTGAAGTTGTTGCTAAGAAAAAGAAAAGGAAAACCTATGAAAGAAGCAATAGCTTCAAAAATAATGGCAAAAACAATAAAATTAAGACCAAAGAACTCCCAGAGTGTTTTAACAGACTGTGTAAAAGTCCTACTTCCCCCACCAATGTATGATGATGAATATTCACAACTAGAATATTAGGGGTCTTGAAATGCCTGACATAAAATATATTGCTAGAAGATGGTGTAATAGGATCCAGAAGAAAGATATTATTTGCTTCCAAGAAATTAAAATTACGGGATTCCATGCACTCAATTCCTTGCAATTTATCTGGAATGGAGCCACATGCATTTTCTCAGATCATGAAAGAGGCAAGGGAGGCTTGGCCATACTAATAGGAGCCAAATGGACTGACAAAATGACAGATAAAGGTACCTCCCCTTGCCATAGGGCCCTTTGGAGCTTGTTCAACATCAATAATCAGGTGACGGGAGTCTGCAATATATATGCCTCTAATGATTATAGAGAGAGGGCTAACTTGTGGGATTGGTTAACAAGTAATCTCCCTAATGCTAAATGGATATTTGTTGGGGACTTTAATATGGTGGAGTATAAGCAAGATAAGCATGGAGGAAATAAACATGAGTGGAAGGGTAATGAATTGTTTTTTTGGGCCAAATTTAAGAGAAGATTTAACATTAGAGATCCACTGGAAAATACGAAACACGAGTTTAACAGTATCTGGTACACATGGTGCAATTACCAGGCTAGTAAAAACATAATATACTGCAGGCTAGACAGAATGTATGCTGAAGTTGATTTGTTTAGTTTCTTACACAACCCCGGGCAAAATCGTGTTGAGGTGACCCCAGCCAACCTATCTAAGCATTCTCCCATTCATGCTTGCATCAATTTTAAAGATGTTGATCCTCATAATCAGAAGCAGAAGAGGAAGAACACCTTCAAGCTCAACAACTCCCTTATAGAGGATGAGGATACTCTTCGGGCTATCCAGATTGTCACTGTCCTTGCTAAATTTTGTAACTCGAACCTTTTTGCTATTGAAAAGTGGGATCAAATGGTTGAGAATTGGAGAAATATGTTCCAAATGATAGGGACGAAAGTTGCCATTGATAGAAACCAAGAAGAGAACCTTTGCCAAAAACAACTTAATACAGTTGAAGCCGAGGTACAAAACAATGGACATGATCAAGAACTTGAACAGTCCCTTATTAATACTAAAACTAAGTTGAGGAAAATCCAAAACCACAAAATTCAAGGACAAAAAGTCAGAGCCAAGGCTAGATGGATTAAGGATGGAGACAAAGGGACTAAATGTTTCTTCAATTAGATCAGAGCTAAACACACTAGAGAGGAAATCACAGGTATTCAAGTTGAAGGAGGATACACTAATAATAATGAGGATACATTGAAAGCCTTTGTGGATTTCTACAAACAATTATTCTCTTCAGAACATAAAAATGAAAACATTGAGGCCATGAATAGATGCATCAAAGTAATTCCTAGGAAAGTTTCCCCAAGGCAGGCTAAGGATCTTGATCAAAAAATTAATCTCAAGGAAATTGATGAAGCAATAGGGAATCTTGCCAATGACAAGCCCTCGAGACTAGATGGACTAACTGCAAAAAACAAGGAATGGATAACATGTGAGTTACTAGACGTTTATGAAGAAGCTTTTGAGCTCTGATCGGTAGGGAAAAACATTAATAGGGTAGTTATCAAGCTATTGCCTAAAGAGGGTGATAAATCTCAGATTAAGAATTGGAGACCTATTACATTATTGAATCTCTCCCACAAAATTATTGCAAAAGTGTTAGCCAGAAGAATCAGAGATATCCTCAAAGATAGTGTCAGTTACCCCGATTGGATTTATTAAAGGAAGGTACATATTAGACAATCTTATTACCAGCTGGGAATCTATGCACTGGGCTATGATGGAAGAACAAAATACAGCTATGGTTCTCCTAGACTTTGAAAAGGCTTATGACAGAATAGAATGGCCGTTTGTCCTCAGAACGTTAACAACATTTGGATTTCCTGACTATTTCTGCAAATGGGTCAGCATATTGTTTAAAGATTCTTCGACAGTTATTGATGTGAATGGAAATTTATCAGAACCTATTCCTCTTGGTAGGTCAATTAGACAAGGATGTCCCCTTGCCCCTGCTCTTTATGTCATTGCAGCTGATGCACTCTCGTTCATTCGTAAAGCTTCTGATTTTGGGCCTCCTGTCAAGGGGATCCATCTCCCTAATAATGATGAATTGATTGTAGAACAATTTGCTGATGACACTGCTCTCTTTATGGTGTTGGAGGAAAAGAACTTTGATAATTATCTTAATAGGTTGCAGATGTTTTGTCTTGCCTCTGGGGCAAAAATTTCACCTCACAAATCCACTTTGTTGGGGTGGACAAAGATTCCTCCCAGGTGGTTAAGTAACAAAGAATGGCAATGGTCAGGTCCTTCTACCATTGTGAGATATTTGGGAATACCCTTTGCCATAAACCCTTCTATTAAGGATATGTGGGATTGGATCTACAGAAAGATTGAAAATAAGCATTTTAAGTGGCAGACTCACATGTTATCCATTGCTGGGAGAACACAGGTAGTTCAAAAAGTTCTCTCATCTCATGCAGTCTATTATGCCTCCACCTGGTTATTAGCTAACAATCAATGTAATAAATTAGAAAGGATTATGAGAGAGTTCCTATGGTTAGATGGACTAGGCAACAAGAAGAGACACTGTGTCAAATGGGAATGTGTTGTGCCCCAAAAGAAATGGGAGGTCTTGGGCTTAGAGATCTGAGAACTCAAGGAGTTGCATTAGCTGCTAAATGGATTCTCAAAGTATTGAAGGGGAATGAACCTTGGAAAGTACTTATAAGAAACAATATTGAGAAATCAACCATAAAAAAAGGGAAGAATTGGAAGGGTGTCCCACTTCATGACTTGGTGTTTGGTGAGTTTGATATTAAAGTTTTTGGATCCAGTGTTTTTTAGTTAATATGGAAGGCATGGTGCCAGGTCAGACCCTTAATCTGCTCCAAGAATGTTGTTGTTAAGAACCCTTCATGTACTATAATGGATAGGTCTATTTGGTGGGGCATTTACCTGAATGAGAAACCTCTTGCACTGACTCAGTGTTGTTCTGCTAAAAAATGGCAACAAAAAGGTATCTCTCTTATATAGGATGTATTGATTGAGAAGAGATTAGGGTCTTGGGTAGAACTCAGTAATAAATACAACATCCCTAAGTCCCCAAAAAAACTTATACTCTCATCTCAAAAGCCGTGGGATGTTTCTTTCTAGGTAAAATAATGAACTCTAATAAGATGCTTGATAAGGTTAAATGGACCGATGGTAAGTTAATGAAGGACTTCTCCAGTAAGCAATTATACAGAATGCTAAAAGAGGATGTAGGGATCATTAACAAAATTAATCAGAACTGGAATATAAGTTGGTCATACTCTAGATGACACTTTATTTATTATCTGCTTTCGTTGGATGCTTCTCCTTAAAAAGATTGTTGTTGGTTCTATTCTCTCCCATTGTGGTCATCATGGTGTTTCATGCTCCATCAGTAATTATCCTGAAACTTTCGAGCATCTTTTCTTTGAATGTGTCTTTGCTAAAAAGATCTGGTTTATTTTTTTTTGCATACCCCATTGATTGGAATGGTCTAACAAGCTTTGGTTTGCTTTGACTGCTGAAATTCTGTGGACCATTTGGAAGAAGAGAAACAAGGAGATTTTCCAAGACAGGAAGAGGGATCTTACTGAGTTTTACATTAAACTCACATTTTTACATTGTCTCACAGGTCACTACCGCCATCGAAGTCCCAAGAGAAAGATTCCTAGCTCTGGTAGAAGAAGGAGCAATGATAGTATACAAGAGAGATATCCAGTCTTCTTCATATATGGAGGAGAATCAAGAGGAAGGCACCTTTGACAGCAGAACCAGCATAGCACCAGAATATAGTATTCCAAGCAATTAGAATAGAGAAGTTGATGATGGAGGCAGAGATGGTAATCAGAAACAACAACGATGGATGGAACAATACCAACAACAATGACAATTGGAATAACTAAGAGCACAGAAACAACAACGATGGATGGACCAACAATGAATACATAAGCAATAATGATGGATGAGAGTAAAACTTATATTGCTGATAACATGTAATAACCAGGATGTATATCATAGCGTATAGACTATCTTTTTGTATAAGGCAGCAGTATAATTGTAATTGCTATTTTTGGGAGATTGGGAGCAACACTATTATAGCGTGTTGCTAAGGATTGGTTAGATGGTTATATCTCTTTATATTACTCCTTGTAATACAGTTGATACTTTATGTTAATAAAAAAACAAAAGTCCACTTTAAAAGGACTTTTAAACAAGACGCGCAATCTGTCAGAAAACCCCACTGGCAGGACGCTTTTAACCTCTATAACTTGAGCTAGACAACTCTGATTGACGCCTAAGATAGCTCAAAATGAGCGAAAATTCGAAGACCACAAACCTAAGGCAAAATCAAGACTAAAAACTAGACACAAAACTAAGAAAACGAAGAAAAGACTTTAAAGACATTCAAAACAAATGCTCTTAAGAAGTAAAGTCAGAGACAAATCAAGAGATGACTGATTTCCTCATACAAACACCTTTCAAAGCATTTGAAACCTTAGAGAGAACTCCTACCAACATAGAAAAATTGCGTTGGGTTGTTCAATTTAGTGGATGCAAAATTGAGGACAACAAAGAGTGTCCTTGTTCCATGACCTGAGTGTATATGATTAATGCTTTACGTGTGTTCATGTATCTCCGTGTATGATTCATATGTGTATTTATGTGTATACCCCATGCTTCGTACGTTGCTTGTATTCAATTGCGTGCTTGATAACTTAACGTATTTATGTATGAAATTCATGTGTAAACTTTATAATTAATGTGCTATATATATGCTTTGAGACTCAAGTGAATTTGTGTAATCTATATATTCATGTGTTAAGTAAATGCATTAAATGTGTAGACAAACCATGTGTATGATTCATGCATTCATATATCTTCATATATGCATACAATTCATGCCTTGAGTGTATGATCTCTGCCTTATGTTCATGTGCTTCACATTTTACATCTCTTAAATGGATGCCTCATGCCTTGAGTATATTCATGTGTTTCCTTCATAGCTACATGTATGTTTAAGTGAATCCACATGTATTCATGTGTATACTTCTTGACTTCGGTAAATTCATGCTTTAAGTGCTACACTCTATGACTTCAGTGAATTCATGCTCTATGTGCTTAAGTGAATTCATGTCTATGCTTCATACTGTGCACTATGACTTATGTATGCTTCATACTTTATGTGCTACATGTATTTACGTTTATGTTGTATGACTTAAGTGAATTCATGTGTGTTCTTCATTTATACTCATGTATGCTTTATACCTTGTGTGTTCATATGCTTCTCACCTTAAGTGAATTCAATGCACTCCATGCTCTATTGTGTATGACTCATGCCTTATGTGTATTCAGGTGAATACCTCATGCTTTACGTGTTTGATTCATGACTAATGTGTTTTCGGCATGGTTACTTTAAGAGTGTATGTGCCTTCCTAATGTATACACTTCATGTCTGATATGTCTCCAAACAAACTTATTCCATAAAGTGTTTTATAAGTACTTAGAAGTGTTTCAAGGTTTATAATTTTTGTAAGAGCCTTGTTGGCTCAAACTCTTCTAAACCTGGCAATTGTCTATTTTTGTTTATGGTTTTAGGTTTTTTTTTTTTGAGAGTATATATATACACAATTACTATGCTTGCAATAAACAAATAAACTAAACAATTCTTCCAGCATAAATGCAGATACTTTTATTTATTGAAATATTTACAATGCATAAGAAATGACTTATTAAAATTTTGATATATGAATGCAACTGGTAAAAAACCTAGCACCACGAATGGCATGATAATAGATGAAATTAACCAATTTAAATCCGCAAACCACTGATGCTGAAGACAGATCAATTTTGAAACCACAAATAGCCTGGGAAACCCTAGACGTAGGAGCTAGGAAGGTCGTGCCTGGCTGCTGTGACTCATGTGGGCTGTAGGAAATGTACGACAGCCTCCAATTCACCAATTCAATCAACAAAATGCTGCTAATCGCAGCCACTGATCAGGTCTTGATATTTTCTTGTGAATTCTTTGATATTTCAAACACAAACTTCTACAATTTCACACAATCTGGACTCCTGGATGAAGCCCATTGACTGGCAATAATTTAGCTGGTCTTTGAGAGCCTCAAAATTGCAAACACGTTGAAGAATTGTTGTCCTCCAGTGCAGATGAATTGCAAAAACCCTTGTTTCTTCCCAATTGCCAAGACAAACTCCAACCAAGTCAAAAAGCTATCATTCACATAATGAATCGATTTCCCTTGAGAAGCTTTTTATATTATTCTCCTTTGGTTCGATTTAGCACTGACTTTTTTCATTAAAATATTTTCTTTTATTACTATATGGCGTTGATGCTTGGTTTTATAAATTTAATGTGCCCCCTTTATAATAAAGTCATTAAATGCACATTAATTAAATAACTTGGCCCATTCACTTTACTATTTTATAATTGGCCTTTATAATATATTATTAATAAAGTACGACTTTATTAATAATAAAATAATCATGAACATAAGCTATAAAATCTCGTCCAAGGATTCAACTATAAATCCGGATATACATTGCGAGTGCCAGTTATTCCAGTGCCCTACCACAAATAGTAACTACGTGAAACTGACTTACTAAAAATAGTAGTCCCTGAATAACTGCTCAAGCCAAGGGTGTCAAATCTCAACACTGCAACACATGTTTAGGCGCTCTGCCAAAGATAGAAATACTGATTTTCCTGCAATAGTCACTTACTATAAATAGTAAGTGTGCTAAACTAAACCAAACTAAGAGCAATCCTGAACTCTCCTAACCTCTAGAGTGGGAAAATAGCGTCTGGTTCTGCCAATTGAGACCCTCTATCCATTTGGTTAGCCTATGAGGGTCAAATAATAGACTAATTTGACGAACTTTGACGCTCACTACAAATGGGGACATTACAGTCTGCCCTCCATGAAATTGCTTGTCCCCAAGTAATCATGGCCACAAAGTGACTCCATTACACGGGAAGTCCCAAAGAAGAATGAGTAATGCCCCGCACATCTCCAACCAACTCATGTAGCACAAACATAAATCCAACTGCACAGAAATGCACAAGACCCGAACTGTCCAATCTCTGCGCGCTAAACTTGTGCAACTGAAACAAATCATGTACATGAGGACCGAAAGTGAACCCTGTACACACTACAATACACCCTGGTGAACCCAGACTGGAATCAAGATGCACCCATAAAATCCCAAATTCCACACTCAATGCTCAACTGAATGTTGGGATCCCAAATTACTCTGTAGAGTACTCCATCCAAACCAGGTGACATCAACATAAGACCATTGTACACTGCAACCAAGTCAACCCTAACAGAAGGAAGAATTAATCCACCAGCTAGAATAATCCTTGAATCCCATAGCCAATATGGAAGTCTGCCAAAATGAACATCCTCAGACTTCCCATGCTCAACTTGTTGGGTGGCAATTTTGTAAGTCACTGTGACCACAACTTACAAAACTGTGGATAGTTTGCAACCGACAGTTTTTAAGGATCAATTGCAAAATAGTGGTTCCAACCACAACATGTGAGGCACAGTCTCTCCTACTTCTCAGAGAAGGCTCGCCCCTCTTATTGCTAGTAGAATCAACAAAACACTTAAATACTTCTTTACACTAAGCTGGATCAGAGTAGGACTCTCATCCTATTCTCTTATTTCAGAATAGATGTTACTATTACAATACAATCTTAAAACAATAGTGTATTTCACTTACAAAGCATCTGTTGGAGCAATAATTCTAATAGACAAAAGATTAGACGTAAAAATAATCTTACGTGTACCAACACTTAATGTAACCAAGAAGCTCATGAAAGCTCAAAGTCTTTCCTTGGCTCCTTATGAGATTTTGCGAACAAGAATGAAACACATATGTGGCTCAAAGTCTCCGACACATATTTCACCTTGCATGCACAAACAAAGAAAACGAATCAACACAAAGTCTGCAAACTATTCTCTTGCTTGAGTGTCCTTTGTTAATCTCAGATTTTATACGCAGCCCAAAGTCTCCAAGATCAAATCTGAAATCAAATTATAACTCTGAACCCAATATGCAGCTCAAAGTCTGCAAGATTGAATCCAAATCCCTCTTGAACAAAGCACTAAATCTCACAATCAACTCTAGAAAATGTTCACATAACAGTTTGGATTGGCACAAAGTCTCAAAGCAACCTGCTTCTTTTATTGAAAGCAATTTAATCTCCATCCAAGCACAAAGTCTTAGAGTGCATATACAAACTGGCTAAGTTTTCTTGCATTGCCAAAAGATAGTCATTACAATGAGCACCCTCCTTTATTTATAGGTGAGGGGCTGAGAAAAAGGTGGAGAAAGAAGGAGAAACCCTTGAGTACCTTTGGCTTATTTAAGATTACAAAGTCTAATGCACTTGTAGTCTGATTACATGTTTAAAGCTCAAGCGTATGTTCAAAATGACATGCTAGTGGTCTTCAAAATCACGTCATTAACTTTAAAGAGTTAAAAGTGGGGATTTTAGAGGTCATTACATATTCCAAATGACTTGCAAAAGCTTAACAAAGGCTCGTTATTGGTTTTATAAAGCAAAGATGGTGTTTTTAACATGTGTTGCACCCTTTAAAGTCCGTAATCATGAAGTATCTTGTGCCCAACATCTTCCTTAATGTAAATTTGATTTTTAATCTCCATGGGATCAGCTGCATGCTGGTCACTAGCTGCTGAAAATTCATTATAAATATTTTTTGGATACTTCACTTGTAAAGACCTCATGTTCCTTTTTCTTTTCGTTCTGTGATGTAGACCCTTTAAATACGAAAGCAATATACCGTGCTAATCTGTCTATGGTTGTCGGGTGTGAAAGCAATTCACCCATCCTTTCCTGAGTTTGTCTAAGCTTCTCTAATTCTTTTATCACGACTTTTGACTACTTTCTGGAAATAGTCATGTTGTTCAACTAGTTTCCTTATTTGATTGAATTCTTGGATATTTCCACACTAAAACAACTGCAAGAGTGCTGGTCACCCAAAATCAAACGTGTGAGCTCAATGATTTCCACCCCCAACAAGATGGTAGAAAACCACTCTAATACCACTGTAAGAGCCCTGCTGGCTCAAACTCTTCTCAACCTGGCAATTGTTTGTTTTGGTTTATTGTTTTAGGTTTTTTTTTGAGAGTGTATATATATATATATCTATATATATATGCAATCACTATGCTTGCAATAAACAAATAAATTAAACAATTCTTCCAGCATAAATGCAGATACTTTTATTTATTGAAATAATTATAATGTATAGGAAATGACTTATTAAAATTCTGAAATATATATGAATGCAACTGGTAAAAAACCTGGCACCATGTATGGCTTGATAAGAGATGAAATTCACCAAATTAAATCTGCAAACCACTGATGCTGAAGAAAGATCAATTTTGAAACCACAAATAGCCTGGAAAATCCTAGACATAGGAGCTAGAAGGTCACGCCTGGCTGCTGTGACTCATGTGGGCTGTAGGAAATGTATGGAAGCCTCTGTTGGCTAAAATTTTTGTAAGTCACTATGACTACAACTTACAAAATTGTGACTTTAGACAATGTTGAATGAGATTTCTCTCTCCTCTCAGCAATAGGGTAGGCTCCATTCTTACCGTAGGTGGCTTCAACAAGAACTTAACTGGAATTACAAAAAAGGGGCGGTTCTCTTAATCAATTCCTCTTTTTTCAGGAGTGATTTATAAACAACTTTGAAACTTAACAAAAAGGTCCTATTACTACGATAATATCGGCGACTTAGGGATTGACATAAGAACAACACCAAAGGTAGCGATTTATTTTATACTAGGTGGAATAGATACATCAACCCAAAGTCTCCTGCGCTTATTCCGAATGGAGATCCTATAATCTGAATAAACAGTAAGGCGCAAAGTCTCTTATTGAAACCACAAACTTGAATAAAAATACTTACAACTGAAGCACAAAGTCTTTCAGCTCTAAGTATTTGCAGCTACTTTAACTATAGCAATTTGATCTCCTGCAGCTCAAATTCATCAAAAGCTCAAATTGAATCATAACTCTGAATGCAATAAGCAACTCAAAGTCTGCACTATCGAATTCAAATCCTTCTTTAACAAAGCACCAAAACTCGCGATCAACTCAAGAAAATGTCGTCACATAACACCTTGGATTGACACAAAATCTCAAAACAATCTGCCTCTTTTATTGAAAGCAATTTTAATCTACATCCAAGCACAGTCTTAGAGTGCATATACAAATTGGCAGAGTTTTCTTGCGTTGCCAAAAGATAAAAATTACAATGAGCACCCTCCTTTATTTATAGGTAAGGGGCTGAGAAAAAGGTGGAGAAAGAAGGGAAAACCCTTAACTACCTTTGACTTATTTAAGACTACAAAGCCTAATGCACTTGTAGTTAGATTACATGTTACAGCTTTCCACATGATACTATCATATGCAATGACAACTTGTTACCCAATTACATGTAATTTGTTAACAAAACTACACCTACTTATAAAACATGTGAAAATGACTAAGTGTCTGACAAGACACCACTTCTAGTACATCATCCTTCGTCGGTCTTCATGCTGCTACAGGATGCGCTATGATTGATGTGTTCAGGTTTGGTGAAAACATCTTGAACCGGAATATGAATCTATACCCTTAATTGTTCTGCATTTGCTGGCATCAACAAATCTCCTGCTTGAAATTAGTCTTGAAAGCTTTCTATGCTCTCATCATTTCGTTGCTCATCTCTTTTTTTGAATGACTCCATTATGTTGTCATTCTTTAGTTACCAGAAAAAGCCATAACATGGTCTTTCAAGCTAGAGCTTTGCAGATCTGGAAAAGTATGCGTATAAGATGAATGGAAGGCCTTTGAGTAGTGAACGAAAATGGATTTTGGGCAAAATCAGCTATTTAAATGAGGGAAAATCTCAAAAACAAGGTTTTCTGGAGGCACTGCATATGAGTGGACAGCAAGTTTAGACCAAGTAAATAAGGTGAATATGCACTTATATACAAAAAAGGATTCCATTTACTCATAGGTGGGGTTTTTATGTCCCACTACAAGTTATCTGGAAAGCTCTTGACGCCTACAAACGGGTTTTTGAAGTCCATTTGCAGCATTTGAGAAAGCAGGAAAAGTGTATGTAAATGCTTGGAGGTGGGCTTTTAGCTTGCATTTACATGATTTAAAAACGGGGTTTTGAATCCCGACTGCATATGTAAATAAATGAGTGTTTGGAGCTTTCTCTTTGTGGGAAGAACTTGCATCTCTATGTGCATCATTCAGGGAAGAACTCATATTGCAGCTGCACTTCAAAGGGAGTACTTGCTTCTTTTTTGAAAACCAATGCTCTCGTTCAAAAGACCACACAAATCTGAAAATGATCTTCAAAACAAAAATGTATAAACAAAACAAGAACAAAACAAAAGAAGCCCTAGCTTGCACCAAAAGGAATTCAAAAATGAAAGCATATCTCTTCTTGAGACTGCAATGAAGTCTTTGAAATCTTTGAAGAAATCTTTCACAAATCAAAATGATTTTCGAATTTGGAAGATCCCAAGATTGCAGCTATATAAGAAAAGAGTTTGATTAATTCTTCTTGCCAAATAAATGCATTTCTTGAGTTAAGAACAATTTCTTGACAAATGTCCATGATAGAGGAACAAAATGCAATAGAATAGCAACCAAAAGACTCATTCAAACCTACAAGTTGCAAAGAATGCAATAGACTCCAAAAACGGCGCCCTAGAAGAGAAAAAACATGAATTGTTGAAGCTATTAAATGCTGCAAATGAGCGATTTTTTGCCCTAGACGGG
Organism: Thuja plicata; assembly: GCA_018584345.1. Lineage (NCBI taxonomy): Eukaryota > Viridiplantae > Streptophyta > Pinopsida > Cupressales > Cupressaceae > Thuja > Thuja plicata. Next base: position 271,473 of record MU226605.1, read on the forward strand.
TTTCTTTGAAGGCGTTGCAACTTCAAATCACTGCTGCTCTTAAAAATGGGATTCTAAAAACATATTGCATACCCAAAACACTGCTGCATATGACATTTTAAAGTAAAAACGGGCTTTTTAACTCATGATACATGTCATTTTTTGTCAAAAACGGGATTCTCTCTTAAAAATGCATATAATACGGGCTTTATGAGGTCAATAACACCTCATGCGAGCATGTAAATGCTCTCAAAATCGCCACTAATGAGTTATAACGCACTTTTTGGAATCATTTACATATGAGAAAGCTGTTCATGGGTTATAATGGGCTTTTGAATAAAAAAGACATGTATCACAAGTCATCAACTGTGATGCCCCCATTTTTAGCAGGTATTGGCAGTGCCTTTGTCAGCTCATCATCGCGACCCTCATGAGTTGATGCCTGGTTTTGAGGGTCGCCATTGGCGGGCTTGCTATTTTTTAGTAACTCAGTTGGTCAGTGTTTATCTCTGACAGGGGAGTATTGACAGTGATCAGAACTTCAGACTGTGCTCAGAGTATGCAGTTCTTTGGCTGGGGACTTACTATTTTTAGTAAGTATTTTTGGCAGTGCAGTGGATGGCTATGGCAGTTGGTCATCACCAGCAGCGGATGCGGAATTTATCGCATGAGTTCATATTTATTAATTAATACTAGTTATTAATTAAAAAAGCCACGTTATTATAATAATACTTTATTATTATAATAACAATTTAGAAGTTGTTAAAAAAGAGAGTTGTTAACTAATGCTCTTTTGGGAAACTGTGGCTTCAAAAAGTATTATAAATATGGGCTCATTCATGGGGGATTGGTATCGATTGATGATATTATATTTTGTTTGTTTTCTCTGAGGAGAAGTTCCGATTTGTAAATCAAATCCCTTGCTGAGGTATAAGGGTTTGATACTGAATTTTGTATTGCAATTTGCTGTTGATGTAAAGCAAATTGAAGGTACTCTCTACTGTGTTTCATCTGTGTCTGAGAGAGTAGTTCTGAAGCTTGTTTATGCACACTGAGGGTGCGAATTTATTCTGGAAATTTGTTAAGTATTGCAGAGTTTGTGTTCATCGAATTATAAATTCGATCGAGTGGTTTAGCACCGGGATTGGATTTTGTTAATCCAATGAATGGAGTGAACAGCCAACACTGCTGAAAGGAGTTTGCATCGATCTAATTGGTATCAATAATTGCCAAGGCTGCGTTTGGAGGGAGCCTATTCATATCGCGGTATTACGACTGGATTGGAAACGTATCCGTTGTTACACCTCAGTGCAAGTAAGATCAGGTGCCGTGAGCAATGCTTAGACATTGCGGGTGATGTCAATACAACTTGCGGCCAGTCTGTAAGCCGACAGTAGTCTCCATGGAACCCGCGGCTAGCTAGCAGTGTAGAGTGGGATGGTGGTGTTATCTTGTTATTCAGGAAGCATCCCATTCTGATTACCTACGGAGGAAAATGGTATTTACAACCGCTCTTAATTAGTCTTTGGTTTTATGATTCCGCAGTCAGCAAGGATGGTGCATTTCCCAAGGTCGACCGTCATATACACAACACTCTTTAATATTGTTACGTTTTGGGAATGGAAATGTAAAGCAAGAAAAAATTACAGATTTGTGTTGGTTTAATAAATTTATGAATGGAAATTGTTGCTTATCATTATAGCTTATTTATATGTGAAAAATATTAAAAATTGATATTTGATTTCAAGAAGAGAGTATTATGGTTATTTATTGGTGATATGAGAATATTGCATTGAGATTTCACAAAGAGCCGGGCGGGCTCATTACAGTGGTATCAGAGGGGTTTCCTGCCAGCCTGCAGGGAAACCGGGTTCATTTTTATTATTATTATTTGGGAATTCAATCATGGCAGATGATAGGAGATTTATTCCTGGTAGGCGTTACTACCGGAGAGGTCAGTCACCCCCACCAAATGAAGATGCAAATATTTAGTTTGGCACAATGCTTGGTGGTGATGCTAATAATCCAGGCGGTTCAGCAGGTTCTGCAAGACCCGCAACTGCTATTGAAGCAGATATAGACAGAGAGGCTAGGGAAACCTCCAGGAACCTAGCAGCAGGCCAACATCATGTAGCTGATGTATTACGTGAGCTTTCTGACACTTTGAGACGGATCATAATCTCGAGGGATCAGAGTAGGGAGAGGTCACGTAATGCTTCTGTCACATCACATAGATCGCAGATTGATGACAGGCACAAGGATTATGAGCATAGAGCCTAGAGAGATGACAGAGCAGATAGGACAGGTGACAGGGGAGATCAGTTCAAACCCCAGGGGCCTAGATTTATGAGACCAGAGACTGATGCAGCTAGTACTGATGCTGAGAGTGTCCCTTTTGCCGATGATATAGTCACTCACTATGCTGAATGGGATGCCCTTCCTCCAGCCCTGAAGCAAAATTTGAACTTTGACAAATATTTGACACAGAAACAGGAGCATTCGAGGGGAAGACCGACACAGGATAGACAGAGGATGGGGTAGAATGATGTAAGATAGGTGAATAGCAAGATGATGCTAGCACATTTTGATGGCAGCGGTAGGGTCATTGCTAGAGCTTGGATCCACAAGCTCGACACCTACCTCGCCTTGCGTCCGATGACTGAGGAGGACGCCATTAGATTTGCAGTTTTGCATTTAGATGGGACTGCACATGACTGGTGGTACCATGGATTGAGATCGCTACATCATGACCAGATTATAGTCTATCAGGAGTTTGTAGACAGGCTGATCGAGCGCTTCGACAGAAAAGACCCAGAGGTTTATTTCAGAGAATTGGCTCAGTTGCGGCAGACAGCTAGTCTAGAGGGCTTCATCAGCGAGTTTCAGCGCATATCTGTCATGGTGTATGATATATCAGAGCGGAGGAGAGCGATGTTATTTTTGGAGGGGTTAGCGGAGCCACTCCGTGGATGGGTTAAGTCTTTGGACCCACCCACTTTACAGGAGGCAATGAAGAAGGCCTGAGATCTCGAGGCATCATCTCGAAGCAAGGGTGCCCCGAAGTCATCTGGTTCTCCACCTGTTGATGAGGAGTCCCCGCCAATTGTTGAGGACAAGGGCAAGTCAACGGGAAGATTTGATGATACTTCCAGAGAGGACCTGAGGAGGAGACAACTTTGCTTTTGGTGCAAGGGGCCTTTCTCTAAAGGTCATACTTGTGCTCTGAGGCCAAAGGGGGCAGTGAACCGCGGCATGTTGGTTTACACAGATGAGATTGAGGAGTCATCGCAACAGCATGAGGATGAGGACAATGATGATCCTACTGGGGATTGAGTCTATACTGTGTTGAGTGTTTACAGCCTCATTTTCGACTCACATGTTCGGGACTTACATCAGGTGTAGAGATGGTCTGTGCCTAAGATGGATTGGTTTCAGGATGACTGGGGAGAGTCAGTGAAGTTTGGTATGATGAGTTCTCCTATTGAGTCATCGCCTGGTAATGTCTAGATCTCCACTTCATCAGCGTAGGCACTTGGGGTTATAATACAGGTTATATTACTGGTGTTGCTAATGTCATGGGTTTACAGTTGGTTCCGAGATAACAGGGATATCATGTGTTTCTTATGGGATCCTGGTGGAGGTTTTAGTGAAACACTCGATTGCTTGAGGACAAGCAATTTTGGGGAGGGAGGACTGTGATGTCCCCATTTTTAGCAGGTATTGGCAGTGGCTTTGTCAGCTCATCATCGTAACCCTCGTGAGTTGATGCCTGGTTTTGAAGGTCCCTGTTGGCGGACTTGCTATTTTTTAGTAAGTCTGGACTTACTATTTTTAGTAAGTCGGTCAGTGTTTATCTCTGACAGGGCAGTATCGGCGGTGATCAGAACTTCAGATTGTGCTCAAAGTATGCAGTTCTTTGGCTGGGGACTAACTATTTTTAGTATGTATATTTTTGGCAGTTGCCCTTTTTGGCAGTGCAGTGGGTGGCTATGGCAGTCGGTCATCACCAGTAGCGGATGCGGAATTTATCGCATGAGTTCATATTTATTAATCAATTTTTATTAATTAATACTAGTTATTAATTAATAAAGCCACGTTATTATAATAATACTTTATTATTATAATAACAATTTAGAAGTTGTTAAAAAAGAGAGTTGTTTACTAATGCTCTTTTGGGAAACTGTGGCTTCAAAAAGTATTATAAATATGGGCTCATTCATGGGGCTTGGTATCGATTGATGATATTATATTTGTTTGTTTTCTCTGAGGAGAAGTTCCGATTTGTAAATCAAATCCCTTGCTGAGGTATAAGGGTTTGATACTGAATTTTGTATTGCAATTTGCTGTTGATGTAAAACAAATTGAAGGTACTCTCTACTGTGTTTCATCTGTATCTGAGAGAGGAGTTCTGAAGCTTGTTTATGCACACTGAGGGTGCGAATTTATTTTGGAAATTTGTTAAGGATTGCAGAGTTTGTGTTCATCGAATTATAAATTCGATTGAGTGGTTTAGCACCGGGATTGGATTTTGTTAATCCAATGAATGGAGTGAACAACCAACACTGCTGAAAGGAGTTTGCATCAATTCAATTGGTATCAATAATTGCCAAGGCTGCGTTTGGAAGGAGCCTATTCATATCGCGGGATTATGGCTGGATTGGAAACGTAGCTGTTGTTACACCTCAGTGCAAGTAAGATTGGGTGCCGTGAGCAATGCTTAGACATTGCGGGTGATATCAATACAGATTGCGGCCAGTCTGTAAGCCAACATTAGTCTCCATGGAACCCGTGGCCAGCTAGCAGTGTAGGGTGGGAAGGTGGTGTTATCTTGTTATTCAGGAAGCATCCCATTCTGATTACCTATGGAGGAATATGGTATTTACAACCGCTCTTAATTAGTCTTTGGTTTTATGATTCCGCAGTCAACAAGGATGGTGCATTTCCCTAGGTAGACCGTCATATACACAACACTCTTTAATATTGTTACGTTTTGGGAATGGAAATGTAAAGCAAGAAAAAATTACAGATTTGTGTTGGTTTAATAAATTTATGAATGGAAATTGTTGCTTATCATTATAGCTTATTTATATGTGAAAAATATTAAAAATTGATATTTGATTTCAAGAAGAGAGTATTATGGTTATTTATTGGTGATATGAGAATATTGCATTGAGATTTGACAAAGAGCTGGGCGGGCTCATTACATCAACATGTATGTGCAATAGTCTTAAAAATCGCCACCATGGGCTGATAAAAGATTTTAAAAGCCTATGTGCATGTGTAATATGCATTTTTAACATATTTATTACCTTTAAAAATCGTCACTATGGGTTAGAACGGGTTGTTTAAGCTCATTCGCATGTTGATAACTTTGTATTGAAAATACATGCAATGTCTTTTAAAATCGCCACCATGGGTTAGTGACGAACTTTTGACAATGCAAAACATATCCACACTTTATTACAAGTTTTTAAGACATGCAATTATCCCAAAAATTGCCACCCTTTGATGTTTTAAACACATATGGGCTTCTTATGTGTATTTACAAGTAAATTTTAAAAGAGAAAACTTGTAATCTGACTTAAAAAGCCCACTATTACATAAAAAACTCATTAAAAATTTCATATATCCTCATGCGAATATATAAAAATGGAGTTTTATTTCCATTTTGCATGTAAATAGCACCCATGACGTTATGCAATGGTCAACAAAAAGCCTACCTAGGCAAGATTTTAATGATATGCATCAGGCCTAAAAAGCCCAAGTGCAGAACACTTAATTCTTTAATATCTTTTGATAGACAACTTCGATTGAGGCCTAAGATAGCTCGAAACAAGCGAAATTGAAAATGCCACAATCCTAGGGGGAAAACAAAAACAAAATCAAATAAGACAACTAAGAAAATGCCTTAGAGAGTTTGTCCTACAAAATTTTCCATAGGGTTGCCCCAATTTTGCGAATACAAAATTGAGGACAACAACCTCCAATTCACCAATTCAATCAAGAAAATGCTACTAATTGCAACTAATGTAATGTAACAAACCACACGGTACCTGAATTTCCACCGCACGTCACGTACCACTGTGATATTCTGGTGCTCTCTTACGACACAATACCCAAGGGCAAAGTACCCGAGGGCAAATACCTGAGGGAAGTACCCGAGGGAAAATACCCGAGGGAAGCACTCGAGGAAGCACCCGAGGGCAAGTACCTGAGGGAAGCACTCGAGGGAAGCACCCAAGGGAAAATACCCGAGGGAAGTACCCGAGGTCAAATACCCCAGGGAAACCCTAGACGTAGGAGCTAGGAAGCTCACACCTGGTTGCTATGACTCACGTGGGTTGTAGGAAATGTACGACAACCGCCAATTCACCAATTCAATCAACAAAATGCTGCTAACCACAGCTACTGATCAGCTATGGATATTTCCTGTCAAATCTTTGAAATTTCAAACACAAACTTCTATAATTTCACACAATCTGGACTCTTGGATGATGCCCACTGACTGGCAATAATTTAGCTAGTCTTTCAGACCCTCAAAATTGCAAACACATTGAAGAATTACCACCCTCCAATGCATATGAATTGTAGAAACCCTTGTTTCTTCTCAATTGCCAAGACAAACTCCAACCAAGTCAAAAAGCAATCATTCACATAATGAATCGATTTCCCTTGAGAAGCTTTTTATATTATTCTCCCTTGGTTCGATTTAGCATTGGCTTTTTTCATTAAAATATTTTCTTTTATTTCTATATGGCGTTGACCCTTGGTTTAATAAATTTAATGTGCCCCTTTATAATAAAGTCATTAAATGCACATTAATTAAATAACTTGGCCCATTCACTTTACTATTTTATAATTGGCCTTTATAATATATTATTAGTAAAGTATGACTTTATTAATAATAAAATAATTGTGAACACAGGCTATAAAATCTCCTCCAAGGAATCAACTATAAATCCGGATATACAATGCGAGTGCCAGACATCCTAGTGCCCTACCACAAATAGTAGTTGTGCAAAACTGACTTACTAAAAATAGTAGTCCCTGAATAACTGCTCAAGCCAAGGGTGTCAAATCTCAACACTGCAACACAACATGTTCAGGAGCTTTGCTAAAGATAGAAATACTGATTTCCCTGAAATAGTCACTTACTTTAAATAGTAAGTGTGCCAAAATGAACCAAACTAAGAGCAATCCTGAACTCTCCTGACCTCTGAAGTTGGAAAATAGCCTATGGTTATGCCAACTGAGATCCTCTATCCATCTAATTAGCCTACGAGGGTGAAATAATAGACTAATCCGACGAACTTTGATGCTCACTAAAAATGGGGACATTAAATTCTTGCATTCAAAGGGGAGAAGGTGCATGTTTAACTACTATCCGCAAATATTATTGTTAAGACCAGGTGACAAGGATTTTTGAACATAACCACGATATATGATAGGAGGGAAGAATGTGTGCAGATATTCATAACACCATAAAGTGTCGAGGTACGAACTTGATAACACATTGGCCTATAGAATGTGCAAAGAAACCTTACAAATTCTGGACATATTGGTTAATATCAGATTTGCGCAATAGAAGTTACTCACATTGAAAGATTTGTATAAAAATTAGCATTGCTTGAGGACAAGCAATTTTGGGGAAGGGCGGACTGTGATATCCCCATCCTTTAATAGAATATAATAATAAATAATAATAAAATAAATATAAAAAGAAATAAATAATAAATCACAATAAAATATGATATTATATAATATAATATGTTATATGGAAGGAGTAATGAAATATTTTATGTTTGCTATAGCTGAGAATAAAAGGTGGCAGAAATCTGCTATGGGCTTCGATTAGGGAAATACAAGTCAACAGCAATATATTATATATTCCTTGTTGAGAGACTGCGTCCACATTATAGCCAAAGAATATGTTATGGTGGACTTCAATATAGAGCGATGTGATAGTTATCAACGTGTGAATACCTTGCAACAACAAACAACAATCAGAAATCACGTAAAGGAAGAGTTATGAATATCGTGATAAATACATGGCAGCAATACTATGCTTAGAGAGAGCAATGTTTTCATTGTTTGGTGGATGCATCTTCCTAATGGTGCGTACACAAATTAAGTAAATCACGATTCATTCAAAGAGTGTGATGTTGACCAAGAGCTGGTGCGACTATGACAAGCAGCAACTAACACATCGACCAATCTTAAGGAAAGCGATTAATATTATAATAAACAGCAACGATGGATATTTAATATGATTGTCTATCACAAGACAAATATGCAGCAACAATCTAATGTAGACTTTGATAGCAAGTTAGTCAATTATCAAGTGATGCTATTGCTCAGGAATCAAAGACTCATTATAATAGAGGAGCAGATTGATTATTGTTTATGTTAAAAAGAAAAACTAATATGCAAATCGCTTGATTATCCAAGAGTGCGATTTAGTTACGTAATGGAGAGTTGCAACCCACTTAGTTTGTATCCTTTCATGCCGTATTAAAAGGGATTGAAACATCAATTCAAGGAAGGGGGGAATTAGGATAGACATACATATTAGGGACTGAATAGATAGGATCTGAATCAGGGTATATGTATTTATTACGGATGCTCATAAAGGAAAGGAAATGTAATACTTTGCTGACAAGCAGTGTGTGGACAGCATAGTATGCTATATATACTATATATGAATGAGCTCTGAGAATATTATATCTGAATTACATTAAGATTAAGGAGACTAATATACAGTCCAATACACACACACACACACACACACACACACACACACGCACATATGCTCAGATCCTGTTACTACTTTTAGTACCTGAGAAAAAAGGGCCGAGGTGTTTCCAAGGAGGGGCCTGTCTAAATTCAGCCAATAGGATGATCCCCAAGATAGGGTAGGGATAAATCTCGCTTCAATGTTCCCAAGACAGGATAAGGGCTTGGATCTGTAAACTTTGAGGGAGCCTATTGTGTTTGGTCTCTAAGCGCTTTGGTTACATTCATATTTTCTTCCTTTTCAAACGGAAGTAGTAATAAGAGCAGCATGGACATTTGGGAATCATAAATAGTAGGATTACTTAATATGTTTGATGAATGAGCAACTCTCCTTACTTTGAATTATGGAATAGCATAGTTTTGAATCGACATATCTTGGTCAATTCAGCCTAAACCATAAGTGTATTAAAAATAGACAATTATGGTTATAACAGGCGTAAATCTAGCAGGGGACATTTCATAGCTTTTGAACTGTGAGCTTTTGTTCAACATATTTTTTTTCTCAGGATTGGTACTGCTGGTTTTGGTCATACTATATATATGTGTGGTGTCAGTGTCACCTATGGATTTTCATCTGTTCCCATACCTGTGACATATTGTGGTTGCAATGACAACAAGAAAACATCCTTGGGGCCATCCCTGATCAAAGAACTCATAGGGGACATTCTGGAAACATGAGCTAAATTGGCAGGGGACAGCAAGGGATGGCAAGCTGACTTAGGGATGGCCATTGGATTCTGGACATCCCCCTTGTTGCTTGGGGATGACCAGCCATCCCTATGGCCCAGCAAGAATAGCATATTGAATTCGGATAAATTGATCATATACCTTTGAAAATGCTTTTACACGTTCTTCGATTGTTGCACAGAGCATCTTTTTAGAATACCCATCAGTTGATGCCATATTAGCAGCTGCAGCTGCAGCAATATCACACGTAGCATACTGATAGGGATAGGAATTTTTTTGCAGCTTGATTTTGAATCCATCTTTAGATCTGTTGCTCATATTTAATGAGGGAATCAAATTTACTCATGCTTCCTGGGAAAATGTTATGTATTGGCATTTCAGTTTTCTTAGTTGTGTTATGTGTATAAAACTACTGTTAACAGGTGGTAACAGATTCCGAGTCATTCTCAGTATCAAATTTTTGCTGCTCCAAACTACTTTCACATTCTTGTGTGTTCTTATCCACTGAGCAGTTTGGAACAGCTCCTAGATTCAATTGAGCAGATATAAGCTTGGTTTTTCTAGAGTTATTGAGACATGTTATCAGACTACCTGTAATTTGTCATCCATCATACAATCTGTTATGTACAAATCAGGTAAATGGTGAAAACTCATGATATCCAATGTACTATCATTGTTTTCAGCTTTTAATTCTGTACTTAGGCTTTTAAGACATGCTACACTAGCCTCTTTGTACTTCATTGATTTTTGAATACTCAAGGAGAGATAGATAAGACAACTTTGTATGGCTATTGCCAGAAATCGTATTAAATTTATTGGAGGTAAATTGATTCATTCATCTTGTCTAGAATATTCCAGTGCTGTTGTATTGCAGTAGCATTGTAGAATGGAACTAATACCTCTAGGATCTTATTTGATGCTATGTAATATGGTTTTATAATGTATTTACAATGATTGAAATTTTCTATATTTTTTAATTTTCCCAATTATTTAATTGCAGTTCCTCATTGCCCCCTATGAAAAGGCCTACTATCCAGGAAATGTAACTTGTTGTCCCTGTTCCAGAAACACAGTGGAACATAGATAAAAAACTATAATTTGCATAAAAATAATAAAATTTACAAAACTAAATACATATTATGGTTGATTCTTGATAATTCAGTGGCAATTGTCAAGTGTTAAAGATAAATCAAAATGGTTTATTGTAGTTCAATTGCACATGGAAAATCAATTGAGACTAAGGAAAGCTGTGCAATAAAAGAATTGAACTGGGGATGCTTTGGCAGTAAATCATAATGATTTATCATCTTCTTGTGTGAGAGGAGGTGTAGGTTGGAATGTGCATGCACCAGCTCTTTAGCCTCTTTAACACCAAGCTGTTGTGCTTAATGGAGCAGATAACGGGTACACACTCTAGTTCTGCATGCTGAAGAGCAACTTTCAACATGTTGAAGTTTAAGATAAAGTCAATGCAACCTTTAAAATTAGAGTTTCCAAAGAAAAAAATGGTTCAAAAAATAAAATGCATTCTTGTGATAGAACTTATCAATATGCCAGACATCAACATGTCAATCATCACATTTCTAAAGCCTATATGAACCTATTACAGTTATACTAGGACATCATACCCTTCCTCAATCATGATGGATGGCTCTACTTGCTTATTTTCTTTCCTCTTGCATATCATTTTTGTCCTTATGGATGCTATCACAGGTCATTTCCAAGATCACTTGAACAACATTGAGTGTTAACTAATTCTCATTTGTGATTTTTGAAGCTGTAACATCTTGCTGTGCCATTCAAAGACAATATGATTGATGGAACTTTATTTTCACTTTCATTCCCATCATGAGCACTCTTAAGTTTCTTTTGCTAAGGAAAAACATTTTTTTTTTTTAAATAATAGGCTTGAGCCTTACTAAGGGTTGCGAATAACAGATTTTCATTGATTTTTATATTCTTTTGGAAGCTTACTCAGATTTATAGCAATCAGCAGAAAAGATAATGAACATCATGATATGTTTCAACAAGGTATAATTTCCCAAGGTTAAATACATGAACCTTCAAACCAATCAAAATCCAACTCAAAAAATTGATAATTTCAATCATAAAAAGATTATATTTATTTGAAATCATTGTTGAAATGTGAAATCAATGCCAAACCATGAGGATGTAGATTAATAATAGCGTTGTGGCAAATCTATGCTAGGAGCAACAGTTACATAGTTTAGAAATTTGGAAGAATGCAATTCAACAATTTGAAATGATCTTTACTTTGACTCTAACTATAATATTGCACCTCCTTAATTAAGTTTACCTAGGATATTGTGAATATTTAATTTTCCTCATCTAGATAGCTAATAATATGTGTACTCACCTTAAGTTGAGAGACTCAAGTGCCACCATTGCTTTGTTAATCCTTGATTAATGATGGTTAGGTGCCACCTTTGTGTATTCAAGGCCACATGTGTCTTAGTTATACTAATTTAACCCACCTTTTGATTGAGAGTGCTTGAGAGTCAATTCATGCCCTCTTTGATATATCACTTCCTTGAGTCATCCATACAAGAGGCTTTAAAGTCCCTTTTTTGGTCTATTCCAACATCTTTGGAAACCCCCAACGTTCTTGTAAAACACCAGCTTTATTGTTAAGGTATTTTGATAGTGGCAAAGAGTACCTGGAGTCTAGATGAGAACAATGGTGCTTTCTGTGTACAAATTCAACATTCTAGGAGCACTGCACACTTTTTGGAGAAGCCTGTCATCTTGGGAGAGCACCAACTTTCATATAGATGGATATCTTATGCACTTAAGGTATTGGTGGTGTGGTCAAAATTCATATTTTGGGCTATTTAACATTTTCCATAACTTTGGTGGTTGTGTAGAAAATAATTAAATATTTAAGTTGTGATAAATTGGAAATTCAAAAGACAACTTATATTTAGTTATTTAAAATTGGGTTGTTATATGGAGACATAAAAGTGACTTATTTTTGTGCCTGAAAGTAGAATTGAATTAAAAAGTCACTTTAAGAGGGAAATTAAAAGGTTATATTTCATTATTTTTGGAAAAGGCATTTAAAGATAAGAATTGAGAAAGAAAATTCATTCTTGGCATTTTCCTTTTATAAATCCGAGTTTGCAGATGAGCAATTGTTCTTCTTCAGCTCTAAGAGGAAAACCCTCACAGCCAATTGTAGGTGCTTGTAATGTTTGCAGGAAAGTTGTCCAATCTCTCCTCTCAATCTCCCTTCCTCGTCCCTGCAACATTCTCGAACCAACAATTCTTTGGTGAAAACCCACACGACAAGATTGAGGAAACACTAAACAACAAGAATGAAATGAAATGTTTTATGTAAAAGGTGTATAAAACAAGCTTTGAATATTTAAAAATATATATTTCATGGTTTTTTCGATTTGCCGAGTCTTTGCTAGGTCTGTGTCGAGTTTGGGTGTTGAGTCCAAGTGTGGGTCAAAAATTATCTTTCCAAGTCCAAGGTGAGTCCATATCCAGTAACACTGGTTCCATGTGACATACTATGCTCAAATTATGATTATAAACTTCCTATACTAGGGATTCAGGAATTTTCTCAAGAATGGAAATTGAGTAGAGATCGCTTTGGAATCCACTTGTGTTATTGGTTTATTATTGCAAGAATTGATTAACCTCTCCATGGATGACTGCTTATTGGAGAATGCTTAGATGCACGATTTTGCTTATTAGTTGTGATTCTAAATCTTTATCTATATGGCTTCACATTAATTGCTTAGTTAATAATCATGTTGTCTATTCTCCTGTAATGAATGATACATCTAAAAGTTAGCTCTTTCCAAATCCATAAGCCTTTATTTGTGCTTTTTGTCTCTCTGTCGATGAGGAAAAATGATCAATGGCTTAAGGGGCTTAGGCATATTGACATATTGATAATTGCAATCTAACCTCTGTTTACTACATTTGTGGCCTTGGTGATTTAAGGTATTCTAAATATACTTATCATATATTAATTATGGATTAGCAGAGAGTAATGGTTGAAGCTGGTGTTAGCAAACTTGCCATAAAGTCTCTAAATGGAAACTTGGAAAAGGAAAAAGAATATGCAGTGAAGTTACTGCTTGAATTTTGTTGTGAGAGGGAGTTCTGCACTAGAATAGCTTCAGAGAAGGGTTCAGTGCTGCTTCTTAGTGGGATGGCTGGAAATGCAGAGAATCCAACTTTATCTAATCTGGCTGAAGAAACACTAAGAAGAATGGAAGAGATGGAGGAGAATGTTCAGCAGTTAGCTGCTGCGGGAAGGTTTCAACCATTTCTGACTCATCTTTGTGAAGGTACATGGTCAAATTCAGTCATTACTTGGTTTCTTGTTTCCTTGTTCTGAACAAACTGCAAATAGTAAAAAGCACGAGGACACACTTCTATCTTTTTTTAACTTCATAAATTACTGCAATGAAGCAATGATGGATATCTCGTCAATGAAGCAATTACAATTAACTTCATAAATATCTCGTCAAGTAGTATTTTTTTAAGATTTTGTTGAATATTCCATTAGTTTAAGAGGCATTCATATAATAATTTTCAAAGTGGAACAAATATAGTCTGCTTTTGTTCAAATTTAATTTTGCTGGTCACCCCTTTACTGATGGAAAATGAAAACGTTGCAAAACTTATTCAGTTTGATTGCCCCACCATGCTATTGTGATTGACCCATCAAGCTACAGATTTTGATTTGTTTATCAGTATGATTTTTATCTGTGCTTTATGCATGTATCTAATCCACAGCTGAGATTTTAAAGTTTTCTGGATTAGAAGCTTAAATTTAGTTTGCTTTCATCATGTCTCTGAATTTGTTGCACTTGTATGAAGCAGTTTTAGACACGTCTCTTAAAATTTATGCTCTTACTGCTCTATGCCCTCCACATCATATATGGCCTCTACATCTTAGTTGCATGGAGACAGATATGAATACAGTATCAGATGTGGATGTGGCAAATTTTATAGACACTCTAATACAGATAGGGTGGTTATAAAAATACAAATATTCAATTATTTATACATGTAAGATTCCAAAGGCATAGAACATAACACTAAAAGTACTTGTTTTTATATGTTTTGGTTTAATATTTCTAGAATATAATATTTTTATATATATTAGATTTGGGTGTGTGTGCATGCACAGCATGCCTGTATGTGCATATGAGTGTGTGTGTTTGTTTGTGCATGCATGTGTTTACAATATAATTTTAAAGTTTTATTTGTTTTGCAATTACTTAATGCTTTTTACAACCCTAAATCGAATACAACATTCAGTGGTGTAGCATTATATGCAAAAATAACAAATACAGCCCAAAATGGTCTTCTCTATCTATATGTTTGATTACAGTATTGAATATCTATTCATATCTGTGATACGAGGAGACTCATATCTGGCAAGGGAGTTAAAGTATATTACAACTGTGCTCTACATCCTCCTCTTGTTCTTATGCTTCCTTTCCCTCTCCTGTTTTATCGACTAAGGTTTTCTCAAGGTCAACAGGGCTGGGAATGATATTCTATTCTAGCATGAACACCGAGTTTGTGCAGTAATGGGTAGGCTGGATTCATTGGTTGGTAAAAATATACTATCCATACTATACAAACAAACCAAATTTTTATTGTCAAGGTAGCTTGTTCAATTCCTCTCCATTAGAACTATTGATGTTATTATGGAGTAAAAATCATTAGACATAAAAGCTCTAGATGCGGATTTAGGCATAGAATGAGGATAAGGATAAACATGCAAAATCTCACAATCTAAATTTTTGTGTACAAAAGAGGATGATCCTTGAGGAAGCTGTCTTCACAAGGCATGCTTTGTCATAGACAATGGAGATATCCGTCATTCATCATCACTAAAGTTGTGCAATTTGGCATCCGCGGTATCTTCCATGTTGAAAGTGCCATTTACTTCTTGTCCCTTAGTAGTATATTCTGGAGGTCTTGTTCTCCTTCCTCATCTACTTTAATTCTATGCTGAAGATTTATGCTAACAATCATAATCCCGAGATTTCACTTCTGACATACCCCATGCATCTGTGTATCACAAGAAAGATCTAGAGTGAGCTAACCCTCCTAGCTTCTTTGCCTCCCACCACTAGGTCCAATTCGGGCAATGCCATGAAGGGCCTTGTAGAACCTCTTCTTTTCTAGTTGCAAGATTTCCTTTATGTGCAAGGCAACTATAAATCTTTGCCTTGATAAGCCTTACATTGACTTGAGTCTTGGACAGCAATATGGGCATATATGCTGAATTTTTCTTCTTGAGTGGCGTGGAAATGATCTTGTCCATCAAACACTATCATTTGTCTTGTTTATGTCTTCACAACTAGATCTCCATACATAGAACTCCAAAAAGTCCATGGTTGTAGACTTGTTTGAAGGACATTATAACATTAACATCCCAAGGAGAGCATTGACATTCTAGTGCCTTTATTGTAACTCTTAACCAGTTTTGCTAGGAATATGAACTTCAGCTTTGAAGAATAAAGCGATGTTAGAATTGATTCTATCTTGGTCTCTTTCACTACAATCTTCAACTTGTTTGTCGTGCCCAAAACTAGGGCAAACACACATACAATTTTTTTTTTTTTTAAAATACGCAAGTGGATACCACTAACAGGGATGTATTAGAAGTAATGTATTATCACGGTAAGTGTTGTCTTCGAATTGCAAGGTATATGCATAAGTTGAATTAGGGGTACATCACCTTCAGATGCAAATTAGAGCATCAACTAGTCATACGGGTTAGGTGAATAGCTGGGACTGGTTGGTTTAACTCTAGTTCCAAGTTTTAATCTACGTATAATATCATTATGTTATTCTGTTGTTAAGAGTCATACGTTGAAATAGATTGTTCCGGTAATCACTTAATTTCTAATCTTAGTTACAACTTATTCATTAAATCCTAGTCCCAATTTACTTTCGACCATTAACCCTTAGTTTAAAATTCAATAATCAAACCTAATCTAATCCTTATCCTCCTAACAACAATTAAACTCTCTTATACGATCTTTCCATACAACTATAGTCTTGAAATTCCTTAATAGAATATTAATTTGATTCAAGTAAATAATTTACATAGATCTCTAACTTTTTAAACACAGGCGACATACTTCAATTTATCGACATTAACATTTATCGACATTAACATCTATCTAAATATCCTACATAGAAACTACATCTGTGAATCCATAATAACTATACAAATAAATAAACTTTATCTAAATAAAAATTACATGATTTTAATAACAATAAGAATTAACTCCGTAACATATTAGCAAACATATATATATATGTCATATAAAACTATACAATTTAGATAGCAATTACATCTCTTAATGAAACTTCATAAATCAAATTAAACAAATAAGAATTAAACCTATTTAACTAAATTAATCTATCTAAAAAAAATAATACTCCATTTAACTATGTTCCCAATGGCTAGAAAAAGAACATAATTTAAATATATTGATCAATATTTAATTAAATCTAATTAAGTTATTAACTTTTTTATTCATTAAAAAAAACTACTAATAACTAACTATACTTAACCTACCTATCTACTAGCATCCTATCACCTATTCCCAAAGGTCACATCCTACCCTATCCCCAAAGGTCACATCCTATCCTATCCCCATTCCCCCATGGCCCACTTGCCAAGTGGGTGGGGAAGGGGTGTGAATTCCCAAACACTTCATAGCCTGCGAAATGCATAAGGGAAAAAAAGCCCTTTCCAAAACTCACGCATAGTATAAGGTGGTGGGGACCACAAGAAGCACTTTTCCAAAGTGCAGAACAAGGTTAAGGGGAAAGATTTGCATGGGAATTCGCATGGGGAGAGAGACTAAGTGGCAGCAAGCCCAAGACATAGGACATGCGAAATTCTCCATGGAAGGGGTGGGGCCCTATGTCAATTACAATCTATGTTTGAAAAACAATACTTTGAACAAGGAATGTACACAGAATTGTCAACTCATTTGCATCAAATAGTGGAGATAATTTATTTCTTGGTAATAAATTAAAACATGTCAGCCCTCCCAAATTTCACATGGGGGTAAGGAGGGGTTTGAGGTTAAGTTCTGGTGGGGCCCACGAGGATGAGTGGGAAGGATTATGCCTTTTCCTTAAAGGGTATTTATTAGCATTAAGAGGGTAACTAAAGGGTATGATTAGGGGGATAATAAAGGTGAGTTAGGAATGGGATCAATAATGGAATATTCTCTGTGTAAGGGGAGGGAATTAAATCCCTCCCCATACATTTTCCAGAGAGCTGGAAAGCGATATGGTAAGTTTGGTTGCATATATTTTTTTTGAAGCTTCTTGCAATTTGATTGTTTTATTTTTTTTGAAAGCCACATGAATGCATTGATTTATCCAATTAGTGTATTATACAAGGGGAATTATGGGTTGAATAATAGTTGCATGAGATTTTAACATAGTAATCTAACATGTTCATTTGTTCATTGTTTCATGCTTCAATTTAGAGGAATAAGAATGAGGTTTTGTTCAAATGGAGATTGATTATAATGGATATGAAAATTTACAACCAACATTAGAGAGATTACTAAATTCATTCATCAACCAAGATATGTAATCTAATGAAATTGTTTCATTGTCTATTCTATCAACCTTGGATATCATTTCACAAAGAAGAATAACATTTCCATTACAAGAAATAGAATACTCTAAGCATGAAGGTAGTGAGTCTTTATTTCATTATGGTAACCTCTTCCAATACAAATACATATCCTTCATGATGGAGAAGACTTCATATACACATGACTAACCTACAATATTCCAACTCATAATGAAGAAAGCATTTCACATGTTACTTGAAGATGTTTTTCAATACATTACAATATGCAACAAGAGGAAGATCTTAGTACAAGGATCAACAATACAACAACATAAGGTGTTTCCACACAATCACACCAAAGAGCGAACTCCTTCAAAGCTTCATCCACATGAGTCTTGACATCAATACCTGCAATGAAAGGGGGAGAACTATGGGATGCTCACCCCCAACCAAGGTCTCTATGAGACCACCCCCGAGCTTGGAGAAACAAGGCTAAACGGGTATGCTTCAACAAAAATGCTCACAACAATACACATATGCATGAACAACAATTAACTCCCTCCCAAGGCTACACAAATGAGTTTTACAAGCTCATTGAAAGAGGGTGGAGGTGG
>MU226605.1:291504-321531 GCA_018584345.1 Thuja plicata
TAATCCACACAATATAATCATCATCACATCATAATATCACGAGTCCCTGTCGGGATAACAAAAAGTGTATCAATGTATCGAAACATAAAGTGTCAAAGTGTGATCAAACAATAAAGCTATGATGGGTTGGGGTGAGGCCTCACATTGTTGTCCTTAGGAGCCTTAGCCCACCACTTTCTACATTTGTCTCTATCAAGGAAGTGCAGACTCAAGAGTCTCTAGAGTTAAAATTTGACCCCTCTCCTCTCCTAATGTCTTTTGTTGTGTTGGGAGTTTCTCTTTTGTCACAACCATAGTTGATACATCAGTTTCTCTAGTCCTTATAACTTGAGAATTTCAACCTTCTGATTTATGCAAGAGTACCTAGGAGTAAATTCTCATCATTATTGAGGTGGCAACAAGGTTGAAAATGGAGTAACTGTAAGAACCCCTGCATTTTCTGTTTAATAGTGCCTTGACATTTCGTCAAACACTTAGCAAACAATGTCTCAACTTGCTGATTTGAGTTCAGGTATGATATGTCTTGAAACCCTTGAATAAATTTTACAAATCTGGTCATAAATGCTTTGAAATCTGATTAATAATGGTTGCCAATTCCTTCTATCACTGCAAACTGTTCTGGTAAATAATGAAGCATTCAAACCCTTAATTCTGCAACAATAAATTCATTCTTGGCCTCTGGATGAAGCTGACGCTTGACATAATTTGTTGGGTGTTTCACCAATTCACTTTGCTGAAATAACTTGGAAGAATTCACAATTCTTCAAGCGCAAAATCTGAAACCCTTGTTTCAATTTCTTCTCCACACAAACAAAGCAAATGTTCAAGTCATGAATAATGAAAAAGAACTCATGCGAGTCTTTTATAACTTTTGTGGGAGAATTCACACTTTTTCCAGCCAATGTGTGATAAATAGATGTACTTTTCCTTTTAATAATTCATTTACTCCAATACTTTAATTAATACTTTGGCTTAGTCTTCAATGAATTAATTGGATAAATGGCCCCTTCCAATGATGACTCAACCCTCAACTTAAGTGAAATTATAACTTTATAATAAGCCATTTAATGATTAAATAATAATTTGGCCACTAAAATAATAATAACTCCCAAATTACATATCCTTTAAAAATGTCGTCTGAAGCAGGAGTCACACCTAATATTTCCCCATGTGACCAAATGCACTTTCCGAAAATAGAAAGGGTCCTCGATCAACCTCAGACTTACTATTAATAGTAAGTATATGAAATTGAGCCCAAACGAAGTCCAATCTGAGCCAAACGAAGACCAGACTGGAACATATGAAATTTTGGAGAAGATAAGAACCTCCATTAACCAAACCTCTACCTCAGAAGACCCTCTATCCAAAATAATTAGCCTACGAGGGTCACAATAATAGGCTAATCCCTCAAACTCTGATACTCAAGAAAAATGGGGACATTACAGTAACCTGCCTATGCTGTTGAAAATTCTAAGTTGCATGTGATTGACAGATGAAAGAAGATTTCTTCCTCGTAGGTGCAAGGATAGCGCAGAGAACAATGAAGAAATAGGGATCATCAAAAGAAATTTGATGCTGAAAGCAACCGGTCGGTGTCAGGTCCTTGAGCGCCTGTGGCTACCCTATGACACCTAATAAATGGGGCCTTGCGGGCAGGGTTCATGGCATGGCTGGGAAAATGTGCATGTGAGATTTGGATCTCAAGATAATTGGAAAATTGGAGATCATATAGAAAAGGGCTTTGCAGAGACTGATTCTTTGGCATGCCAAATAGACAGGTCAAGTATTTTCCCTTTTTTCTGGCGAGCATCTTGTATTTTTCTTGGACATGAGGAGGAAAAAATTTGAAGAGAGGGTTAATTTGAAGATTTCATAATTTTTGGCCAAGATTAAATCTTGCTTGGATCACGAAAAGTTGGACAAAAAAGTTTAAAGTTAAACTGTCATAAAGATATCTTTAAAAGTGCTCAAACTTATTTGTATTCCAGTGTGAGAAATTAAAGGGATAGTCATATATTTAGGGGAATGGGTTATGGTTTTGGGCTAAGTGTGTTTTACCTGTTAAGCCATGGTCTCCTTTTAATCTAGTGACAGACATTTTCAGTAATGTCTGTTTGGTTTGGGCGGAAGATGCTTATTTTCAGGGGATTGAAGACAAGCCAGGGGAGTTCCCATCTATTGTTTTATAAAAAAACAATATCATTCACTTAACCTTAGCAAGACTACATGTAGAATTAGATATCTTGAATGGGCTGCCGGATGGCAAATGGTTAAAGTGGAAGATCAGATTTGGAAGTAGCTTATATTATGAAAAGTTGAAAACATTATGTTCTGTTGCAGAAGATGCTTTTGGTGAGTCATATAGCTGTATGTGCAAAATGAGGAAACCTCAATTGTTAATGCAGGCTACATGGTGGCAAGGGATCCACTACTTTCGTCTTTTGGTTTGCAAGGCTGTTGGGGGTGCATCAGAGGATATGGAGGATATTATATTGGCTGATTTGGAGCACAAAATCAACACTTGAAGTGGAAATAGAGATAGGGTTATCTAAGAATGTGGTAGAATGTAAGAATCCCTGCAGGTTCTAACTCACCTACTTCTGATAATTAACAAACATTCGTTGTTTTGCAATGTTTTGAACTCATACATAGACATTTTATCAAACACTTGTAAGCTCAAATCAGATTTATATCCGTTAACTTCATACATACATAGATCAAACATTAAGTCAAACACTTGGCAGATATATCATTCTGAAAATACACCAAACTATTCAAGACATTCGTCATACAGTTTGCATACAAACTAATTGCTGCAATTATTCACAAGAATCCCTCTTTATTCAATTGCAGGAAATAAATTATTTTCAATGATGAACTGTGTTGGAATATAATTTATTTGCAATATAAAAAACTTGGAGATTATCGCAGCTTTGAATTTATTGGCCAAATAGAATTGCAGGTGAAGTCTGGATGCTAGAAATCCATGGCGTCTATATATACTGAGGCCCACGTACCATGAAACCCCAAAATGTGCCTTAACAAGCCCTCACATCACTTGTTAGTGACTCATGCAGCTACTGTAAGCCCCTGGGGCTGCCTTTTTTGACTTCATATGTTGAGTATGAAGGCTGCGATCAGACTTAATGTCAAACCCTTCAACTCATGCAAATTTATTGAATGTATTGCTTGCTAGCAAACCCCAAATT
Organism: Thuja plicata; assembly: GCA_018584345.1. NCBI lineage: Eukaryota > Viridiplantae > Streptophyta > Pinopsida > Cupressales > Cupressaceae > Thuja > Thuja plicata. Next base: position 294,714 of record MU226605.1, read on the forward strand.
CTTCACTTGTAGCACAATCATGAATTCTGATATAAAGCCATCACTAATGCACAATTCACTAGTTATTTCACCAATTCAAAGTGCTGGAAACTTAGAAGAATTATCAATTCCTCAAGTTTGAAACTCTGCAAACCCTTGCCAAATATCTCTTCACACAAATCAACAAATAAACAAGCATGGAATGGTTCGATTTTTTCCTCTTTGGCTTTATATATTTCTTCTCACCAAGAAGCTTCTCCATCACATCTCACATAACTTAAATCATATTTGTTTTTGTTGCTCATGCATTGACTTAGAAAAAAAATTTAATGAGCCACTTAGTAAAATATTCATTTAATGCACTTTATAATTTGACTTTATAATCATTAAATGTCCTTTTATAATAAGTCATTAAATGCTCTCACTTTATAAATTGACTTTATAATATTAATCCCCTTTAATTATAAAGTCACATTAAGTCAATATAGTCTTCCTTTAAAATAATCAATTATTATTAAAGTAACATTTGAATAATAATTAAATATCATATCTCCATTAATAACCATTATTTAATGATTCCGACTTCACCACTGGCTAACCCATTGCTCCCACTGTCAATTTGGATGCATTACTAAATATAGTAAGGGTCGTCCTCTAACATCCACCGACTTACTATAAATAGTAAGTCCCTCAAAACAAAACTAGCAACCTCTGAATATCAATGCCTCAGAACAAATAAAGGATTTGGTGAGGTAAACACTCACAACGACCACTTGAAGAGCTCCAAAACTCCCAAATGGGACCCTCTAATCCATGTAATGTCCCCTTTCTAGAACAAGATTTGATAAGAAATAATAAAAATAAATAATAAATAATCATTAAATAATAAGATAAATAAATAATAATATAAAAATAGATAATTAAATTAATAATATAATATATTATTAATTATATAAAATTTTCAATTGAAATATTAAATATATATATATTAATTGACATATTAAATATATATATTAAGGGAGTCAAATGGCATAATACAATATACATCACATATATAATATAATTTATTAAATATTATATACTTGTATTAATAATATTATATATTATAAATACAATCAAATAATTATAACTTATAAATAAACAACAATATTAATATATCAACATATAAATATTATAATATAATATAATATAATTGTAATATAAATAGATAAATAATAAATAATACAATATATTAAATAATAATAAATAAAGTATTAAATATTATGATAATATAAAACAAAAATATATTATAATATATATTATTTATCAAACATTAATTAAGATTAAAATATCATAATGTATAAACATAAAAGAAAATCATAAATAAGTGACTAAATCTAATAGTCACGACCTTTGAAGAAAGACAACATCTTTCTCCTTCTCCACACAGATATAGAGGGATTCAGATTTTATAAGTGGGAAGGGGGGATGGGGAAGAAAATCCATTAACATTAAAAACTCAAGAGGAATGAAAAGAAGAAAAGAAATATAGGAGAAAATCAAATAGCAAATGTAGGAGAAAATCAAGGAGGAAATGTGTGAGATTATTAAAAGAAAAGAAACATTGTATAAGCCAAAGAAAAGACATCCTAGGTGAAAAGAAGGTAAGTATATCTTTGTTTAAGTTAATTCATTAATAAGACTTGCATGAATTAGATATTAATAATAATATGAAATAAACTTGGGAATAATAGGTTATGAAATCATGTATATGAGATAAACATTGAAATAATAGATTATGAAGTAGACTTATATTATTAAACATGAAATAACTCAAATATATTGATAAATAGGTAATAAATATATACTTAGTCTATTTCTTGTTCACTCACTAATTACAATTAAGAGGATAGGGAATGTGTAGGAAGAGGCGGGTAAATCGGTCACGTGATGGAAAGATCCCAAGATAGGTAGAGCATTGAGGGAATCCACTTGTAGACTGTGCAAGCGTCCTAGTACAATAAATCTACCATCTTTCTTAAGTTTAGTGATTAGGAGTGAAGTAAGGAATTAGGGCTTAAGTATGTATTATGAATTCGTGATTGTTCTTAATGTAATTTGATTTAAATACTTAATATGGAATATTAATCATTGGGAATCGACATTATTCTAGTGGCAAACATTATAATTTGTCATTCCCAAATGCAATCCAAACCTTAATTGGGAATTCTAGGACAAATTAAGTAAGGTCCTTCTTGGGGATATTACAATCCACCATACTAGCCTATGAGGGCCATTGATAGGCTAATCCAAACCACCAACCATGGTGAGCTAAAAAGGGGACATTGTGTCAGATATAAGGATGACTGTTTATATTGATTATATAAATATGTATGTATGTATGCATGTCAGTTCACTATGTGAACTGACATACACACACCCAAATGCTTTGTAAAACCATCATCCTTGTATTTAATCGAAATACTATATAGATACAAGTATATTAATTATATCAAACATACCATGGATCGAGTAATGATCAAATGTAATGCACAACATATCGACGACTTTCATTGTTATGTTAACTAAACTGATTAAGGATCGGGCCTCTTGAAAGCGCCCTTTGACAAGTGTTGTATTGTTTGAGAGAGGGCCATGTCATGAGCGGATATGACTCCACATTGTGGAGACATGTCCCCTCATGACACATCCCTCCACAAATATATTTATACATGTCGATATCATAAAGAGACATATAGAAATCGATAAAATGCTCTCTCCCTTTGATTGGCAATCTCAGACTTGAAGAAATCAGTACATTATAATCTGCATATTGTAAGCATTGCATCAGTCTGAAATAAATTTAATCATACTTTGACATGGTATCAGAGCCTTGCTAAGGAAGATCCGATTAGATTTGAGAGTTTAGACTACTCAAAATATAAATTCTATCTTGAAAGTATAATCACATTCCATTCTTCATAATGAGCGGATTCGAACTTCTGAGAAGCACAAATACACATTGCAGATCGATGAACACTATTACCGATCACATATCGATATTCATCCTCGTATTCTGATGATGTTTCAGATGTATTCTGAGGTTTGCGTATGTTCTTGGCAGAGTGTCTTCGATCTGTACTGAGAGGGATCTCTTGATCCGAAGTCGTGACCGAAACCAATGATGATTAAATGCGGAAAATTTTCTGGTAATACTATCACAGTGAGCTTAATATGAGATGAGTTTGTTGCTGGCACTTATGATTGCATCACTCCGCCAAGGCATAATATTTAAGAAGAAACGCTTTGATTGGTTCACCCCTTTGCCGTGAGAGCCTGGATGGTGGAACGAGATATTGGATCGAATAGTAATTGGTTGCCTGTGCATGAGCAACCTCTCTGGTCGCATTCCTATGAAAGCTAAGTGTTGGGAGTCTTTCATTATTGGAGAAAGGAATGTATATTGCCAATAAATGTTGAGTTTCCTGTATTTACGGTGAATCTCTAGTTGAATGTTTTGAACGTGTAACGGTTGTGGATTGCCATGAATGGGAAACTATTGTTGAAAACCATATATTATTACTATGGACATTACTATTGGTCGGAGCCTTTCCGTGGAGAAACTATTGGCGTCCAGGAACCAGTAGCGGGCTTCCAGTCTACACGAGCCATTCCTACTGCTCATAACAGATTCTCCACCACCATGTACAGGGACAACACTATTAATTGCTGGAGACATCTTCCATCATGAAAAAGATAATAAATATCTCTGTTTGTCACTGGAGTTATATCCAGTATCCAGAAACAAAGATTAAAGACTGATTTATGAGTGTTTCTTGAAGAACGCCATGAAGACCCGTTAATGGGCATTTGAAACAACACAAGCGAAGTGTGTATATCTTTCTACAAGGCATGTACGTACCAGAGTTTGGTAAAGCATGGAAGTCTTCAACATAAGCAATTGAAAAAGATCAAAGGCACTAGTATCGTATGCAAGCTTGGTCTATTTAAGTATTATCCCTTTGGACTGTCCATAATATCAAGCCCAAATCAGTTCAAGGCACCATACAACCTATCATACATGTGCCTGATTTATAACTCTTGTTGAATGAAGGAATTAGTAAAGGTTATAATTATTTTTGCCATTTATGGCTGGATGGTCAAAGTCTGTATGAACAAAGAACCTTGCACGGTATGGGCATTGAGGGGGGGCGTTCTATCTGAGACGATAAGAGCTTGGTGAAAGAAGCAACACAATGTTTGTAGTATATCATAATGGCGATCATCTTCTTGCTATTGTGGAGGTGGCAATGTCCTGATCAGCAATTTGCACCTAAAGTCGGCAGCTTCCGAGAGGTCTGCAACCACTATCACCAATTAAATATTATTGGTACAGTAGTCAAGGCATCAAAGGAATTTCTACTTCAGTGTGAATCTCTTCTAAAAGGAGTATAAGCATCAATTCTGTACAGACCTTACCAATTAGTGTTGGGCACTGGATAAGTTTGTGGACACCGCCTTGTTCTGGAGGAGATATTAGCTCAGACTTTGAAGCTCTATTGTTTGATCTGAAGCTGTAAAATCTCTTATTTTTGGTGAGAAAGAAATTTGTTTTCATTCAGAAGGTTGTTTCTCTTGACATCAACATGAAGGTGTCGGTTGTGGACAGAGATGAAAGTTATCGAAACAACTCTCTGCCATTAAGTTGCCAACTTACATATTACTGTTAGATACTGCAACATCAAGTTTTAAGAGAGTAGGTCCAAGGTTGTCTTGGATCTAGCGCTCTCAGTCATGCGTGGATGTTGTTTGAATGTTCAACAGCAGTTGTATTCTTAAGTGCCAATATGGATCAAATTTCCAGTGGTATAATCACAGAGTATGTAGCAGCTCGGAAGGGGTATTGCAACATAACTTCCCATGCTGAAGAATGGTACAAGTTCATGCTTGAAGGAAGTAATGAATTGCAAATTAGAATGTATGCTCAATTTTTAATTGTGTATGAACTCCAAATGTCTGTGAATAAGACCTCTATATATACCAATCTGGTAGTATGATACATGAAGGAAATATGTGTTCACCGATATGTGATGTACACTGCATAACGAGTTGTATATGATCCACTAATGTCGTGTGTTTGCAAAGGATGTTCGCTGTCAAGGAACAAAGGTTGCAATGGTAATGGAAATACATATCATATGCTTTGCTGGCCCAAGGTACGTGGTATGGCAATGAACCCCGTGGAACATTCTCATGATGGAGGAAACCACCAACATATAGGACCTTCTTTGGAGCAACTTGCATCTACTCATGAATAATGAGATAAGTACTTTTATTATTTTTGAATAGTACGTTTATTTTAGTCACTCTCTTATATGTATTCTTAAGAGCTATTTGCCTTGATTATTTCCTTTGTCTTCGGGGATGTTCTGACAGGAAAAGAAGACTGTTGTATTAGGTATACTACCAAGGCATTGTGCAAGACTCGATCTTATGAAAGTAGCTCCAAAATGATCTTGGATCTATTAATTTCATGTCATATATGGATCATGCTAGATGATATGAAGCAACTAGAGGATTTGCTTAAACTGACTATCAAGGATTATATTGGTTCAGAGGGAGAAGATCACGTCAAAATGACTTCTCTAGTGACCAAGAAACCGTAGCAATCTAGAAGGAGTAGATAGTAGATATGCATTACATGGTTGTGACATTCTTGCAAGCTAGCAAAGAAAGAACCTTACTACAGTCTTGTGACCCATTTCTGGACTAGCTCTATGATGTACCAACATAAGAGAAAAGTATTTTATACCCTTGAATAATATTCATTAGTCCATGCTATAGCATTGGGATGACAAATCTTGTTTGCTTCTATGATTGATATTTTCCTTCGAGATAGTTTAGTCTTATCAACTATTTATAATCTCTCTTTGGAATACCTTCAGGACGGATCAAGAAGCATAAGAAATTGCATTCAAGGGAAAGAAAATTTCATGGATCTGATTTGAAGATGGACATCAAATTCAGAGGGAGTCTGACAATCTATCAGAGGCAAACTTGGACGAACAGGTCAGAAAATTGATATCACATTCATAAGAAGTCTGATATCTCTAGACCTTTTTTGTTATGTAATTAAAATATATGACAATAAAGATAATTAAAATTATATATATATATATATATATATATATAATCATTTCAGATTTACAGGTATGAATTATATTTGAAGAAATTATTCTTTGTCATTAGAGATTGAAATACAATATGATGTTAATGAACTTAGCTCTCTATAAACTTGAATTATGAACCTTAGATTCAATTTGAAATTCAAGTTATATAGGGGAAGATTCAAAGACAATTGGAGAAATAAAAATTCCATTGTCACATTGAGAATTAAAGGAGGATAAAAATCCTCATTAAGCCAGTATATACTGATGACCCACATATGCATATGTAATTAAACCTTGGATAGAGGACTCTCTTCCAAGAAGAGGAATGGACCCGATAATGGTCAGCCTATAAGCCCTGAGTGATGCGCTCCAGTGGACGACGACAAGATCGGGCCAAAGGATTATAGAAGATCCTTATTAAGGTCATGAGCCATACCTAGCAGACTTCGCTCAGGAAGTCCATAAGGATGCGCTCCAGAGGACGACGACAAGATTTAATCAGAGGAACAAAAGGGTCCTCATTAAGGTTATGAGCCCGACCTGGTAGACTTTCTTTTGGAGGGGTTAGTAATGGGATAGATAGCTAGTTAATTGGTTTTCTTTGTATATATTTATCTTCAAATTGTTCTTGCTAATATCTCTTTTGTAAGTTTACCTTTAAAGAAATGAACCCAGAATACTGGGGACATTACAACTAACTCACACGGAAACTCGACCACACTCCAACCTGTCAACCCAATCAAAAGAACAGGAAAACAAATAGTGCCCTATCACAAAATCCTCCATATCTCGAACAAGATAACACAAAATAAGGAGCGATCATAGAAAAGCATCCAAAGCACTGTCAAGAACATGCCAGTACGAGCGCAACAACTAAAGATCCAAGTGGACCAACCACAACCAGAAACACAGAAACTGCCAACTGTAACCCAAACTCACAGAACGATGCAAGATTGCCACCAAACCAAGGATGCTCCTGCATCATGAATTATGTTGATGCTCTGCATTGGCTAAATCTATGAGGACGGAAACCTTCGGTAGATTGATCAGAGAACTGGACGAAACCCCATTTCCTCTACTTGGGAGTGGATTCGCGACAGAGTCTACATTTGCACCAAATTTGAAAAGCCTTCTTGAAGACAAATGTGTAAGGAAACAAATATTCGCTTCTCTGTGAATGAAAACAAATTGTTTTTCTGAATATTTTATTGATTTGTGGAATACAGCTACTTCTGAATATGTCTGAAAAGTTTTGATTGATATTATTGAAGCATATGGAAAATAATCAGAAGAACATTTCCGTTAATATTCTTGAAATGAAGGGGGGCCCATTTGAATAGAGGAGGTGATAAATAATAAGGTTAATCATGGGTCCCAATATAGTGGAGGATTATTTATGAAGAACGTTACTTTTGTGTTCCATATATTTGGCACCAATTTATTAAGTTTGGCTCTAAAGTTTAGGCGATTAATATTTATAATTAAACAATAGAAACCATGATATAGGAAGGAAAGTTAAATTTGTTGCTGGATTAAACATTTGGTGGCAATATGTTATTATCCCTAGTGTTTCTGTGTGATTATTGGATGGAAAACTATAGTCAGCGCTAATACATCAGACATTTCCGTGAATGAAGTGTTCAACGAATTATTAAAAAAAGTATTTATCGGGCCTTTGATATTAATAAGGGAAAGCTTGTGGAAGGCAAAGGGTATAGTTGAAGATATTAATATTTATCATTCCATTGGCCGGATAGGATCAAAGGTTTTAGATTGATGCGTGAATATTATTCATTTGCAGAAGTTTTACCGTGAACATTAGCATGACCTACAGCCTTCCATGGACCTGCGTTTGGTGATAGTTGGGTGAGAAAATCAAATCTCACTATGCTGCGTGAGTGTTGACAGTTTCTCCTTGTCGTGACTTCCAGCTGGGTCATTAATTTCTGCAGCAGATTTGTGAATGCCACCTTTGGACATACGAGTGATCTGGGTTTATATGTGTGCGAGTCTGAAGTAATCTCAGCTAGTATTTCTGAATGCTTTGATGGTATGTATTTTGTTGTTACCCCTATTTTGATCCAGTGAACAACAAACATAAGTTTCAGAACATTGAGCTATGATAAGTGAGTTTGAATAATAAATATATCTGCCCAAAATCAGTAAGCTTGTATGCTTGAATTGTCTGGACATCTACTTCTGAAATGGGACTGCAAAATGTCTCACAAGTTTACACCAATGAAGGAATTTGATATGAAGATAGTTTTCATTCAAAGTGTTTTTCAGATTTCTAAATGCTGATATATGAAGTTGTGTTCTTTGGGTGGAGTTTAAGGTTGGTTGCTAAGTATTTGGGATTTATAATTTCTTAATTCATGTGAAAACTCAGATTCCTATTGATATACAAGTGTTTGACAAAATTTCTATGCAAATAGTTTGTGCTTTCTAACGTGTTTTCTTGGCACAAAAATTCAGTCTTGATTGTGCTTACCAATTGTTTGACGAAATGCCAATGTTACAAAACTAAGATTTTAAGGACAGATTTGGAAGGGGATCTTATAGGTTCTCCACTGCTCTCAACATATGCACTCATCCCATCTGTATCAATTACACTTGTAGCTATGATAGGTGTTGTCACATCCTCCACCCGCTCACAACCATAACCCGTGGATATAAGATCATCACCAATTGCCATTGTAGAAGATTGAGCTATATCTATAGTTGGTGAAGACTATGCCAAACTCAACTCCACGATAAGCTCCTCCAAACATGACTGTGACTCCTGAAGAGCCAACTGGGCACCCTTCAATGAATCCATGGTCAACTCCAGCTGATGGGTGAGCTCATCTACCTCCTCCTCTTGTCCCCTTAGGGCATCATAGCAAGTGCAATCCCACTGGAGAAGAATGTCCCTATCAACAAGTAGCTGCAATTTATTATGTTTCATTAACCCAATGGCTTCTCGTAGTGCATGAAACTCTATAAGGGAAAGGCCACTATCACCATGCTCATCTGACATAGGAGTACCCCAACCAAATGTAGCCAACATCTGAGGAGCAACATCAAAGTGCTCTATGTCTGTGGCAATCATGCTATCATTGACCTTAAGTTGCCCAACCAAATGATGAGGACTTTGAAATTCATGACTCCCATGCAAGCTCTCTGAATCAAAGTCTGCACTATGATATAAGGTTGTATCCGCAACGCTCACCTCATGATCAACAACATGTGTGCTATCATCACTGTACACATTAACATCCCAGGCACTATTGCTAAGCACCTCAAAGGATGTGTCAACTGATAAGGTAGAAGCAGCTAATATGACAATATCTTCCCACACTTCTTCCAAGGTAGTTGCATGTCCATCCCAAACCCGATCTTTGGACCTATTACCAACCACTGAGTTTTCTGATTTATTTTCCAAGATCTGATTTGTAAAATTAGATTTGCTGTGGCCTACATCTGCATCACATAACTCATCTCTAACACCTAGAACTTGAGTGTCCACACTGAGAAACTCCATGCAACCATCTCTCACGCCTGGTTGCTATCTCATGAGTAGGCTGAATACGAAATCTGCTGTCATAAAAAAAAAGAATTGTTATCCATGCTGATAACAACTTCTTGGACGCTGCTAATATCCACTTCCTCTTTAATTCTCACCTTCCTACCACAAGACACCATTTGCCTGTCACTGCGTGAACCAACAGTTCTTGCAAACAGGTCACGAGCTATCTTGTCATATTGTTTCTTTGTTGAACTAGTCATATTGTATAGCTTTTGATGAAAGTCCTTAAAATGGTAGAAAGTTAAATCTTTCTGAACATATTGAGGAAGAGTGTTATATTTCTCACACATGCTAAGCACTTTATTCCTTCTGTCACCCATTATATCCTGTCGTGTAACCTTCATTTGATTTCCCTGTTTAATTAATCTCCTAATTATTTCCATGACTAAAACAACTGCAAGAGTGTTGGTCACTCACATGTCATCTGTAGGACCAATATAAAATTTCTCCCAACCCCCAACAAGATGGCAGGAAACCACTCTGATACCACTGTAAGAACCACTGTAGGGTTCTAACTCACCGACTTCTGATAATTGATAGATGTTCGTTGTTTTGCAATCTCTTGAACTCATACATAGGCATTTTATAAACACTTGTAAGCTCAAATCAAATTTATATCCTGTAACTTCATACATACATAGAACAAACATTAAGACAAACACTTTGCAGATATATCATTATGAAAATGCACAAAACTATTGAAAGACATTTCGTCATATAGTTTGCACACAAACTAATTGCTGCAACTATTCACAAGAATCCCTCTTTATTCAACAACAGGAAATAAATTATTTTCAATGATGAACAATGTGTGGGAATATAATTTATTTGTAATATCAAAAACCTGGAGATTATTGCAGCTTTGAATTTATTGGCCAAATAGAATTGTAGGTGAAGTTTGGATGCTTGAAATCAATGGCGTCTATATATACTGAGGCCCATGTACCATGAAACCCCAAAATGTGCCTTAACAAACCCTCACGTCACTTGTTAGTGACTCACGCGGCTACCATAAACCCCCGTGGCTGCCTTTTTTGATTTCATACACTGAGTATAAAGGCTGCGATCAGACTTAATGTCAAACCCTGCAACTCTTGCAAATTTACTGAATGTATTCTTTGCTAACAAACCCCGAATTCTTCACTTGTAGCACATTCATGACTTCTGATATAAAGCCATCGCTAATGCACAATTTACTGGTTATTTCACGAATTCAAAGTGTTGGAAATTTAGAAGAAATATCAAGTCCTCAAGCTTGAAACTCTGCAAACCCTTGCCAAATATCTCTTCACACAAATCAACAAATAAACAAGCATAGAATGGTTAGATTTTCTCCTATTTGGCTTTATATATTTCTTCTCACCAAGAAGCTTCTCCATCACATCTCACATAACTTAAATCATATTTGCTTTTGCTGCTCATGCATTGACTTAGAAAAAACATTTAATGAGCCACTTAATAAAATATTCATTTAATGCACTTTATAATCTGACTTTATAATCATTAAATGTCCTTTTATAATAAAGTCATTAAATGCTCTCAGTTTATAAATTCACTTTGTAATATTAATCCCCTTTAATTATAATGTCGCATGAAGTCAATATAATCTTCCCTTAAAATAATCAATTATTATTAAAATAACACTTGAATAATAATTAAATATCACATCTCCATTAATAACCATTGTTTAATGATTCTGACTTCACCACTGGCTAACCCATTGCTCCCACTGTCAATCTGGATGCCTTACTAAAAATAGTAAGGGCCCCTCTCTAGCATCCACTGACTTACTATAAATAGTAATCCCTCAAAACGGAACCAACAACCTTTGAATATCAATGCCTCAGAACAAATGAAGGATTTGGTGAGGTAAACACTCACAACGACCCTCTAATCCACCATACTAGGCTACAAGGGCCATTGATACGCTAATCCAAACCACCAGCCATGGTGAGCTAAAAAGGGGAGATTACATAGAAGACTCTCCTCCCTCACCTCCTAAATATTCAGAGGTAGTTTGCACTCCTTTATCTCATTAGCATATCTCAACGAAGATGAAAGAGAAGCAAAAACAATTAGTCTTTTCTGCCAACTCAAAGGGAGTACAAGGAAAGTCATATTCGAGTAATAGTTTGCAGCAAGTGCTAAGGCCTAAACAACCCAAACAATGTTCTGGATGGATTTTACCTTTTGGATTATGTGCAGATTTTTCAAATGAAAAGGGAGTGTTGATGCACATATTTAGTAGTCTTTAGTAGTAGTTATCAATAATTTTTGTTAGAGATATCCTATTCTTCAAAGAAAAGAGGAGGCAGTGAAGGTGATGTAGTTAAGGATGGAGAAACCTCAAAAGATCAGTCTGATCCTTGCAGCCAACACAACACAACATAAATAACAAGAACAACAAGCCAACAATGAGAAAATGAGAGATCAGCCTTTGATTATGATCGGTGAATCAATTACAATAGATCTGCAACATGCAGTCTCACATGCCCGATTAGATCAGAAATCTCTTACAAACCCTAGCCAAGCTGCGGTAGATAATATTATGAAAACTCTCTTATCCCATAGGAACAAGTCCATAAGCTTGAATAGCAATTACAATCATCAGTCGGCCTAGAAAAGATCACATTTTCCAAGAATAAGAAAACGTGTTACAACAATTAGGTCAGAACCCAAAACAACTGGATCAACCTCCAATGCAAATAATAAGAGATGCGATCAAACAAATAAGTCGGCCTCAAACGTAACACTGAGCTGGCACAACCGCACTCGGAAAAACCAACCGGACGATCGGAAAAAAGATTGGAAACCCAACCACTGGTCGGTAACATGAAGAATAGTACAATCTCGCAAAGAAACTGCAATAACTCTCATGCGATGAAACCAAATGAGGCGCGATCATAGAAAATGATCCAACACGAAGCCTCGAACACAACCACGATCGCAACCAAAAAGAACAAGTACAGATCTATCACCAACAGAAATGCCAGACTGAAAGTAAACAAACTAACAACTGAAAGCAAATGTTTTTGGTTGACACAAGATTGCTTAGCCAAGATGCTCCTCCATCAGAAGGAGTGGATAGAAGTCGAGATTAAAATGAAAATTGTTATCAACGAGCCTATCTATCATATGAATCTCAAATTGCATAGTAAGAAATTTCTAACCCAATTATCCAAGTATGTAATATTTTGTTGTAAAATTGGAGTTGGTTGGGGCCCCAATTATAGTGTGAGTTGAGTTTTAATTTCACAACCTCCTTTTTATATCAATGGCAAAGAAATGGGCATACTTTGTCAACTTGTCCACCATTACAAATATGCAATCTTTCCCCTGAACTCATGGAAGACCTGTGATGAAATCCATGGATATTCCTTCCCACTTTTGTTTAGGTATAGGTAATGGCTGAAGAAGGCTTGCAAGATAGGTGTGTTCTAACTTGTTCTGCTGACAAGTCAAACGGTCGCGAACATGCTACAACACACCGTCCTTAAGCCCCTTCCAAGAGAATCTCTCTCGCACCTGACGATATGTTTGAAGAATTCTGGATGTCCTGCTAGAGGGGTATAATGCAATGCCCTCATAACTTTGTCCTTCAAGTTAGATCTTTGTACAAGATAGAATCTTTTCTTATAATAAATCACATCATCTACTACAGAATACCTGCCATTTTGCACCCGTCCATCAACCAAATCACAGGAAATGTGTTTTTGGAATACTCGACCAACAATTGAGATTTCCAATCAGCTAAAATCTCAGTGAGAGAGGAAAGGGTGGGTTTCCTAGAAAGAGCATCAACAATATTCTTTTTCCTCTTAACATATTCCAAATCAAAATCACATGCTTGAATTTTACTTACCCATTTTTGTTGTCATTCATTGAGGTCCTCTTGCTCCAAGAGATACTTAAGATTGTTATGATCAATCCGGACAACAAATTTTGTACCCACTAGATATTATCTGAACTTGGCTAGCGCGTGCATGATTATTGGTATCTCCTTGTCATATGTTGAGAGCAACCTTTCCGGATCTCTGAGTTTCTTGCTCTCGAATGCAATAGGGTAACTATTTTGCATCAGAACTGCACCAATCCCTTGACTCGAATTATCACACTCAACAACAAATGGCTGTGTGAAGTCAGGTAGTGCCAATATTGGACATGTGCTCATGACTTCCTCGAGATTGTCAAATGTCATTTGTGCCTCACTAGAGCAATAAAATGCACCCTTCTTAGTAAGATCTATCAAGGGTGATGCCAACTATGAGAAACCTCGCACAAATATCATGTAGTAACAACACAAGCCCAAGAAAGTTCTCAATTCAGATATGTTCTTCAGAGGCAGCCAATCTTATATTGTCTATATTTTCTTTAGGTGTACCTTAACACCCCCAACTCAAATTACATGTCCTAGATAAAGAATCTCAGCCATCCTGAACTTGCATTTGGAGGCCTTCACATATAGCGGCTGTGTTTCCATGATACTCAAGCCTACATCCAAATCCTGCAAATGTTCATAACATGCCTTGCTATATATCAAGATATCATCAAAGAAAATTAGTTTAAACTTCCGCAACTGCTCACGAAAAGTAAGGTTCATGCAAAGACTGAAATGTTTTTGGAGCGTTTGTGAGTCCAAATGGCATGACAAGAAAGTCGAAGTGCCCGTAGTGCCAACAAAATGCAGCCTTATGTATATCTTCTTCCCAGACACTAGTCTGATGATAGCCCAAATGAAGATCAATTTTAGAAAAGTACACGACCCTGTGTAGCTCATCTAGAAGCTCATCAATCCTAGGAATGGGGTACATGTTCATTATGGTCTTCTTGTTCAGGGATTTGTAGTCTATGCCAAAGTTCCTAGACTCGGACCTGACAAGGCCAACTCGACTCATGACTCATGACTCAGCAAAGACTCAACAAAATTGGACAAAGTGAAAAAACCCAAGAGTTTTAGAGATTTTTAAGGATTTAAAACTTGTTTCATACACCCTTTATTGAATAAAGCTTAAAGACACAATAACATTATCAAAAAGAAGCTAATTTGATCACATACATAAATTTATATTGATCACATATGTACAAACGCAAATTGTAACTGAAATAAATAGAAAACATAGATATATAAAATTATAAATATTGTCAAATGTATATAAAACTCGTGGAATATGAAATCCATTACATCATGTTCAAATATATTATGTCCCAAACATATATGAAAATAAAAACAAGTCTATGGCTCTGGCTCAGGCTCATCCTTAGAGGAGCCTGCATCCCTCCTACAAACGTGTCTAAGGTTGGTGTTGGATGACTGAAACCACACTTTGTGCCTGTGAGCTGCCACCCTGACCAACATCAGCTGTGCTTGATCATGTCCTATCCTCCTCTTCCATGGTCACAATCTCAGCCTCTTTGTCCGCTTGGTCAATCCACTCAAGGTCCTCATCAGTAAAGACAGGACTGGTAGACTCAGTGACTCACTCGGATTCTAGATCGACCTCCTCTAGCGTGATTGGGCTGGGGTCACTATCCAAAATATGTCTCATTCTAAGACGAAAGTTGTAATGAACAAATACAAGATCATTGAACCTTTCAACAAACATTCTATTGCGCCTTTTCGACTAATGTGCTCGAACATGCTCCAGGTGCGCTCACAACCCGAAGCGTTGCATGGCTGGCTCAATATTCAGATGACGACTTTTTGAAAGTTTGAGGTTGCAGGCCCAAACGTTTGCCACCACCTATTTGAAATAAGGAAAAGAAAAAAAATTCAGTCGCATTTCCAACTTTAAGACTAAATTATAAAATCAAATTATGCACTTAACAAGTTAGCATATATTTTTTCCTTGCTACAGTTCTGTGCGAGCGACTTTGCACATTTGACTACTGAACAACTCCCTTGTTGCATTATCAAATGCATCTATCTTGTGTAGTACTGTTGCGGTATCACAATCTGACATCCGTTGTACCACTGAATAGAGCCCACTAAGAACCTCCTCATCCGCCTTGAAATCATGGCGGAAATGGTATGTCGGATTGAGGTAATAAGCAGCTGCATAGATGAGCCTATGAAGCTGGAGGTGCCATCTCTTATCAGTTATCGCCCAAATGGGATGATACTTATGTTCATCTCCTCCATATACGGATGTAGTGGCCTCCAAGGCCCTATCCATGCCCTCATATATTTAGCCCATAGAGGGCTTCTCCCCATCAACAACTCGTAGGACAACTACCAGGGGCTTAGTGACTTGCAAATATTGTGAAACAGTTGTTAGTACAGTTAAGTGTGCATGTAAATAAACAAAATTTAGATTTTAAAACATAACGTAGATTCTAGAATTTATAAAAAATTTACCTGCACAATCTCTGCACAAGAAATCCAAAAACCTGCCTCATCAAAATTGCAATCTTCCACATCCATCCTTGCAGTGGTCATAACATAGGATGAGGAAGTCCACTCCTCACCAACAAACATGTGCCTCAAAGTTGCCTCTGATTGCAACAAGGATTTTAATGTGATAAAATTTGAGGCGAATCTTGTGATACCAAGACGAGCCAACTCCTACCTTGTATATTGCCTCATTATGCTAATGACTAATGCATGATTGTAGATAAATTTGCATATGTTTTTTGCCTTATTGTAATGTCCCCTTTTGGGATTTACCTTAATTTAGTCTCATCTCAATTTGGAGCTGAGTATGTGGACAAAATGTAGAAAATAATGTATAGTTTATTACTTGTAAGTCTGAAAATTACATTCTCAATTAGATCCTTGATTACGAGTCACAATGTTTTATTAAAAATGTAAACAACTATTAACATATTTACTCTGAGGGTGCTTCTAATCTTCTTTTTATGTTGTTGTATACCACCCCTCCAAAATACAAAATGGACGACTTTTTTCAGAATCCTATTAGAATTCAGGGTTTGATATCATGTAATTCTCTAGGATAGAATCCTACACCCTTGATGATTGTCTCCCTTTTCTAATGCTAGTGGATCTCTGCATGATCTTCTTCCAATGAATGATAACTGTTGTTATTGGTTTTATATATATTTCTGCTGCTAATGTTATCTCTGCTAATATATTGTTTTAATACGTCGATTGTTTTGCTTATTCCGTGCTTCTCCACTAAGCGCAGATTTCCTTCTTTAATTTATATCTATCCTAGATGATTCAATCATTAGTATTTATATTTATCACTTAAACTATTTTATTTGCTCAGAACGCGTTAGGGTTTCTACCATCTTCTTAGTATTCTTCTCAGCAATAGGTACTACACCAGTATTGTCCAATCCTGTTATGACATGAATTAGGTCGCTGCAGATCTTCACAGGCTGATCTCCAAGCCACAAAAATTGATCATGAACTCTGCTCAAAATAATCTTTATCCATTCTTCTTTGTCGAAATCGTGAAGTTTGGTTACCTTCATAATACTTAGGTTGTTTAGATGTGCTAACTCATCCTTCATCTTTCCATCATCACCTATCATGTCTTCCATCTTTGTAGCAATCTCTTCGTCTCCCAAAGATTCATACGTACAATGTATGTAAGCCCTAATATCTTCGACATGAAGAATGTCGTAGGGTGTTTGAGAAAACGCGCCTTCGGGATCATCCTCAGTAGATTTAAATTGGTGTTTCTTAAATTTGTATCTAGGTCTCTTTGCAACATCGAAAATCATAGGAGTATCCATTTTCAAAGCTTCGCAATCGAACTAAATACCTCTTTACTGCTGAAATGCGAATCCTTGCTTCGATCAAACTCTTCAACACACTTCGATTCTTCTTCTGCTCAAGACTCTGTTCTCCTCAGGCTCTGCTCTGCAAATGATGTTCAATTATGTTCTTTCAATTAACCTTATACCTCGCTGAGTGAAGAAATGACACAGTTCCTAATAAACTCATTTATGCACATAATCCAGTCGAATAACAATCTGGCGATCATAGGATATAGGCATGTAAAACCATGCGATCACAAATATGTGTTCCAGAGCATTTCTACATATTCTCCCTAAGCTCACAAGAGCTTACTCCTCGAATTCAGGGGTTGGATAGATTTCTGATGTATTCTTCCAATGCTCCCCCTAAGGCCATGCTCGACCATCTAGGTTGATGTAGCAATGTTAGCATCAGGTGAAGATTCAGTAGCATCTACTGATTCTTCCTGAACCTTTTCCTCACTAGACTCCTTTACCTTCCATACCTTATTACTGCTGATATCTTCTGCTTTCCTGAAACAACTGTCAAATTCACTTCTGTACTCTGCAAGACTCTTACCAGTGTCACCAATATTCTTCTTTATCACTATAGGAGTTGGTACTCTTCTGTTTTCAGTTCCATTATACCTGCAAAACTTCGCTATATGCCCTGGATTGTTACATTTGTAGCATATAGGAGGTGATCTGTTCTGATTAACCTGCAACTTACAATACCTTGCAATGTGCCCAAGGTTATTACATTTGTAACATGTGGTCTTAGTTGCTGCCTCTTCACTAATGTAATCTTGTTTGAATCTTGATTGACCAGGTTTCCTGCATTCTGCTTTCTTGTGCCCATATGCATAACAGTTAAAGCAATAACCAGAAAAAGGTTTGAAAGGGGCTTTACCTCTGCAGTCTCTCTTCATGTGTCCAACCTTGTTACATCCAAAACATCTACCTTTGAAAGGTCTGATCTGTTCTTTAGGTTCTTCAAGAGTAGGTCTTTCTCCATCAATCTTCGCATCAGATTTTTCTTCCTGATTCTTTGAACATTCAGCTTCATTGAAGCCAACACCAGTCATGTCTCCTTTAGGTTTCTGCCTGTCTCTTTGTTCATCGATCAAGTCACTGCTCAAGTGAAGTTTCTCAATATGATTCTTTGCCTCTACAAGTTCTCCTTTTATGATCTGATTATATTTCTCTAATTCCAAATACTTGTTCTTGTAGTGATCAAGTTCAGTCTTCATTTGTCCCATCTGAATATTAGCATCCTTTAAGGTTTCTTCAATTTTGTTTTTAGCACCCTTTTCTTGTTGAATCTCTTTAGCCATCTGTAGTGAAGTAGTCTCATAATCAAGCTTCAAAGTATCTTTCTCTTGCTCAAGCTGCATTATCTGATCTGAATTATCATTGTCTGAATCCTCTTTTATCGTAACCATAAGATCTTGTCTCTGACTTCTGGAAAGTTCAAGCTGTTCTTTCAGTTTCTTAATGAATCCCTCTGCTCTTCTCAATTTGAATTTCAAGTCACCTTTCTCTGCTTTAGCTTTGTCAAGATCTTTAAGTGCTGCTTCAAATTTTTCCTCCAAACTTTCAGAATCCATCTTGATCACCCTTGAGCTGTTAAACTTTCTTTCCAAGGGCCAATAGCTCTGATACCAATTGTTAGGATTAAGTAATACTAAGAGGGGGGTGAATCAATATTACAACACTTTAAACATGAACTTAATAATTTCCAACTTAACCATATAATTACTGAAATGAAAAGAACATAAGCACACAACACATAACTCATAGCACCATGAATTGTTGTCGAGGAAACCCTGGCCAAGGGAAAACCCCTGTGGGGATGGCACCCACAAATATGTACTAAAAGTATAGTGTCCCTGTTAGAAGACCTAGCCCTGTTAGGAGTTGAATATTACATTACCACATTTCCCTGTTAGGGGAATACAAAAACCCTGTTAGAGGTGTACTGAGCACACTACTCTTACAATAAAAAATAGTTCTGTTACAATCAATTCTCAGTAAAGAACAATACAAGCATCAGCTTATGCTTAGATAGTTCCAGTTATAGCTCGCATTTGTCTGACATCACAATGCATCCATGCATTCCATCTACCTCATATCATATCATCACTTTTTCTCTTCGCTTTACAAAAAGCTCTTCATATATATATATATATATATATATATATATGTATATGTATTACATTATCCAGTTGGCTCTCTAATACATTACAAAATAGAATTAATACTGAGTAAATACAAAGTCGGCGACCTTATACTATCAAAGCATAGGTTTTCCAAAATCCCAATCCAACTTAGCACGTTTGGATTCCATGTCATACTCCCTTAATCATCACGACTGTTCATTTGCCCTGTATCCCTGTTACTCTATCTTCGCATGTCTTCAAAACACTGTAATTCACTGCGATCAACACCAAAACTCAGGCGACCTTACCTAAAGGTCATACATACCCCAAAATGTCTTCCTCTAAGCTCGCATGTCACCATTCATCATATACTAACTTCGTTGTCCAAAACTGTACTGCTATACTCTGTATTCCTGTTTACTGTACTTAGTCATTTTGCAAACTGCATCTCCAAAACTGTAAATAACTCCAAGCGATCATCATACCAGATGTGTTGCCATAAATAACAACCCTCAAGTGTCCCATATCTTTCCAAAATGAATCACTTGCCAACAAGGCGGTGCTAGGGGGACGCTTCGTCCCCGTCCCAAGGATGTCCCCAACCGATAACCGGGGGGGTTTAGGGGGGATGCGCCCCTATGTTATACTGGTTTATAATTAAATTCTAGTACTATGAAGTATTTTTAAAATTTAAGTTATTATTGATTATTAATATTAATAGTTATAAAATAAATTATAAATTAAAAATAATATAAAATTTATAATGGCTATATTTAATTTTTGATATATATGTATGTATGTATATGTATATGTATACGATTTTTGATTTGTAATGTAATATGCTTAATTTTATTATTAACATTTGTCTCAACCTAAAATAGTAGTTGCAAGCTAGGTATTCCCAAGCTTGCTAATCTTTTACTTCAACTAAACAAATGCCTTTTGTTGAATTTAACTTCATATAAAGGACTTACCAATTGCTATTATGGAATAGAAAGCATTGCAATTTTGGAATATGATTTGATAATCTTTCTCAAATATTGAACTACCCCTACAAAATTCCTTGCCTCAATTGCAATGAAAGTCTTGGATCCCTTCAAAGTGGCTTCCACTTTTTCTAAATTCCTAACAATAGCTAGATCAGTGTCTAATAAATTTTCATCCTAGTTACTTCATAGACTTAGCGAATCTTTGATGTCAGACTTAGACAACTATTTGATGACTACCCTCTTAAAAAGTCAATTGAAAGTTGCCTATGTAATCAACAATATGAATATAAACGACTAAAATCTATTTTCTACAATTCATAGGTTAAACTCTATTTTAGTTGCTCTCTATATCTTTATGCTATTGAAATGCCCTTAAGTTTTTAAAAACATAGTTTTTCTCTTTTCGACAATTTTTTTGACTCTTTGAGAATCCAATTTAATCCCCTTTTTTCAAAAATCTTATATTTTTGGTTTGCCAATTTTTTCCCCAAATAATTTTTGCTTCTATGGATTAGAGTGCTTTCCAAACTCAGTCATTCTTTTGGTGTTAATATTTTTAAAAAAGAGGAAAACTTTGGTTGATGTGTTGAGAAAAATTAATACTGAGATTGTTACAATTCTCCTCGACGATGTGTAATGTCCCCAAATTTAGCACCTAAAAGATATACGATTTGATAAGTTTTCATTAAAGATTGAAACTTTTTCATATGAGCCTCCACCGTTTATTGGTAGCATAAGGAAATAAAATACGTATAAACAGAGTCACAACCACATAAACAATGATCAGCAAGTCCTCATCGATGTACGATAGTAGTAGCATCCACATTGCTTCATAAGGATCGACCAAGGAAGATGATCAACATAATTAATAATCAAACATACCTTTGATCAACAGTTGAAAAGATATCAGCAAAAAGATAATGAACATTGACTAAACTTGACGTAGATCATCCACATATGATTAAGAAGTGATATGTATGACTTGTTGGCCAAATTTTTTGTAAGTCAGTATGAGTACAAGTTACCAAATTGTGACTTTAGACAACGTTGAATGATATTTCTCTCTCCTCTCAGCAATAGGGGAGGCTCCCTCCTTACCGTAGGTGGCTTCAATAGGATTTTAACTATTACTACGATAACATCGATGGCTCAAGGGTTGACGTAAGAACAACACCAAAAGACAACGATCTTCTTTATACTAGGTGGAATAGATACAGGAACCCAATGTCTCCTACGCTTATTCTGAATGAAGATTCTATAATCTGAATAAACAGTAAGGCACAAAGTCTCTTACTGAAAATCCACACACTTAAATAAAAAGACTTACTACTGAAGCACAAAGTCTTTTAGTTCCAAGTATTGCAGCCACTAACAGCTATAGCAATTCTTCCTTTTGAAGCACAAAGTCTTCACAATTTGAATTGAATTATAACTCTGAATGCAAAGGCAGCTCAATGTTTGCACAATTGAATTCAAATCTCTCTTGAACAAAGCATTAAAACTCACAATCAACTCGAGAAAATGTTGTCACATAACAGTTTGGATTGGCAAAAAGTATCAAAACAACCTGAATCTTTTATTGAAAGCAATTTAATTTACACCTAAGCTCAAAGTCTTAGAGTGCATATACAAACTGGGAGAATTTTTCTTGCATTGCCAAAAGATGATCATTACAATGAGCACCCTCCTTTATTTATAGTCGAGGGCTGAGAAAAAGGTGGAGAAAGAAGGGGAAACGCTTAACAACCTTTGACTTATTCAAGATTACAAAGCCTAATGCAATTGTAGTCTGATTACATGTTACAACTTTGCACGTGATACTATCACATGCAATTACAACTTGTTACCCAATTACATGTAATTTGTCAACAAAACTACACCTACTTATAAAGCTTGTGAAAATAACTAAGTGTCTGACAAGACACGACTTCTACTACTTCATCCTTTGTCGGTCTTCATGCTGCTATAGGATGTTCCGTGATTGAAGTGTTCACGTTTGGTGGAAGCATCTTGAACTAAAATGTGAATCTGCATTCGTGATTGTTCTGCATCATAATGGTGATTACTTGTAAACATCGTTTCATGACCACTTCAGTCTTGAAAGAATTCTATGCTCTCCATCACTCTTGTTGCTTTTCCATCTCCTTGTATGGCCCTGTCATGACGTTTTTCCTTGAAATCTATCTATAAAATGAGGCCCATGTCTTGATTTGTTGATTAGGTAGATAATACATGCCAAGAAGATAAGCCATTTTGGGAAGATCTTTTGCTTCTTGCAACACGAATTTGCAACATTTGAGTGGAAAAATATTGCGTTACAGCTTGCATGTGACGGGAAGAACTTAATGTTGATTATTTTTTCACAGCTTGCAATGTGTTACTAGAAACCCGAATTTGGGCATTTCATAGGTATTGAAGAATTTGAAAACTCCTTGGAAATATTTCGCCACTGTCATGCCTTTTCATTATATTGGTTGTTCATCCCTTGCATTCTTTGTGACAATAGTGTATCATTGCTCTTTAACATATCAAGGTCTCCTCTTCATTGGTCCTTTGACATGCAAGAGCATTGTAATTTTTTTGCTTTTCAAAACAATGATAATCACTGTTATAAGCATCCTTCCCTTAAACTATGTATGATTTAGAGAGAATCTTGTTTGAATCATTACTTTTGTGGGCCCAAAAAAAACCTCACTGCTGTCTTCTAAATAGAACTTCCTTCTAACTTTAGCATCTCTCTAATCCAAAACTGCTGTTGTAACACTTATGGTTGCTGCTCTGACATCCTCTCACTGTCTTTGAACACTTTTCAACTTCAGTCATTAGCCCTTTCACAGCAGTTATATCTTTGATATCTTAACTCACAAGAATAGTAACCATGTAAACTTTCATGACAGTCATGAAGACTGCATCTCCGCACCTGGCAATGCAATTTTTTACTTTTCAAGAGCATTTCTCTTTGTAGCTATTGCACCTCTCTTAATGTGGATTACGGTTCTTATGAATTGAAGAACACTGGTCATGAGTGCAGAAGAGCTATCCTCGGGTTTGCAAGTTGGAGAAAAACTTGACTTTTGAAGCTCTTACTTTGAGAAAAACTTCGCATCATTCTTTGTGGGAAGAACATTGGATTCAACGTTTGGGAAGAACTTTGTGTTATTAACACAATACATTCCATCTTTTGATTGAATAAATCCTATACACAAATTTTCTGATAAAAACCACTTATGAAAGAAGCAAATGATCGAAATCTTGAAGGGAAACGCTGAAAATGACACTTGCAAACCGTAGGAAAGAAAACTGCTCTGAAAAATTTGGGAAGAAACTTCCAAATTCGTGGCTCTATATAGACATTTTTTTTACCTAAGTCAAAACAAACTCAAACTCCTCTCCATTAATGCGTTTTTTGCAGTTCTTGAAAAGATTTGTGTGACAAATGACAAAACTCCCCGAAATCCGTAGGTGAGAAGACAAAGTAATCACAATCACTACAAATGAAAAATCGATATTCTCTCCATCTGGGTTTAAGTTCAGCATTTTGAAAGTCGAAATGTATTCTCTGTTAAAACAAAACAAAACAAAGACTAGGATAGGAGACGCACTTTGTAATGAGCAATGAGAAATGCCTTTAAATCTGCATTCCATGCCCTGAATCGGGCTTTCCTTGCAACGTTGCAAGTAAAAATGACTTGCAGCTCTGAAAGATCAACAACAAATGCCCTAGACAGGCTTTAGGAAGCACAATTCATATGAGAAAATCATGAAATGCTTTCAACATGACTGATGACGAGCTTTGGTGTGCTTTGCGCAAGACATTAAAACAGTGTTTTCAACAAAAACGTGCTTTTACATCCCTTTTGCAAGTCGATTTTCTATATGCATGGGCCTTTTGACTTGAAACACATGTAATCTTTATAAAAATCATCTTCTAGGCACTGTTGATGGACTTTTAGAGTCACGATACATATGCAAGGTGAATCATTTTTAATAAACGAGCATTTTAATATGTGAAACATATAAAAATTGCCACCTATACTCTTTTTACTTCAACTTTGCAAGTCAAAACATAAAAGATGGGTTTTTCAATGTGCAATTCAAGTAAAAACTGCCACATATCCCTTATATGTTAATGACGAGATTATTAAGAGTTATATTGAAATATTGTAGATATCTCTGCGATAAGTTCACTTATTGCGAGAAGTTCTGCAGCGCGAGAAGTTACGTAACTTTCGCGCAGGGAAATATCGCAGAGAAGTTCCAAAATATCGCAGATAAATTGCCAAAATATTGCAGATAAGTTGCTAAAATATCGCGATAAGTCAGTAACTTATCGGCTGCAGACGCATATAGACAGTGAGGGCCCAAAAAAGGGCAAAAAATAAATTTTTTGATTGCAAAAACAGGTTTGGAGAGGAGAGAAAGGGTTTGGAGGAGAAAGGAGGTCATTTGCAGTGTTCTAGAGTGATTTCTTGTGGATTTGAAGTGGATTTGAAAAGATTTTTCAAGCGAAAAATCTCTGATATTTTCCGGATAAGTTTCCGACTTATCTCCAATATTTCCCGATATTTTTTTTGGCCCTTGGCGATAAGTTGTCGATAACGATATTTTGAACTATGATTAAGACCACTCGCATGTCATTTTATACAATTGATCTTTAAACATGTAATACATGTTAAAAACGACATCTTCCCCTCTATGACGGGCTTTTGAAACTTTATTACAAGCATTTTAAACTTTAAAGAGAAAATATGTAATCAGGCTTATAAAGCCCACCATTACATCATAAACTCATTAAAATTCACATATTCTCAAGCAAATATGTAAAGATGAAGTTTTAATTCCATTTTACAAGTAAATGATACCCAAGATGTTGTGCGACAACTGACAAAAAGCCCACTTTACGCAAGATTTTAATCAAGAAATAAAGACATGTAGTCAGGCTTAAAAAGCCCACCTGCAGTGTACTTAATTCCTCTATATCTCTTGGAATATAGCTTCCATTTAAGCACAAGATAGCTCGAAACGAGCGGAATTGAAAATGCCACAATACTAGAGTGAAAACAAAACCAAAATCAAACAAAACAACTAAGAAATTGCCTTAAAGAGTTTATCCTACCAAATTTTGCGTAGGGTTGCCCCAATTTTGCGAATACAAAATTGAGGACAACATGACTGACAAATAGAAAGAACCGATGGACCATAGGAAAGATATTATAATTGTCAACCATTAGGAGCCAATCATACAATGGATCTAGGTTGAAGAGCGTTGGTGTAATTAAATATTCCTAATTACATTTTACTTAAGCTTACTTAGGATAATGTGTTGCATGGTAGATTGCATATGAGGCACCTAGGAGTTTGCACCTATACTAGCACATGGTGTAGGAGAAATTCTAGTTTAGGTGGTAAGTTGTTATCTCATTCGACTTTATGTGTGAGATCCACCTTTAGTGCACATATCACATTATCATCCTCCACATGTTGCACATACTTCATTGCATAATGGAGGATGATCCACCTTTGGTGAACATGTGAGTCCATCTTGTGTTGGTAGAAACTTATCTTCTCCTTGTCATAGTCTCTTATTGCCTTGCCTATATAAGCTGACCTATTATGCACATTTTAATTATGTTCATTAGCAATAATATTAGATTTGCATCTTGTTGCGATTGTCTTGCCATTCTTTTGTGGAAGTTATCTTGGTCTTTCATTTGTCCCTGGGGGTGCTATAGAGTCCCCTAAAACTCTAACATGGTATCAAAACTCTCAAGGTGTGAAGACTCCTCAAGAATTACAATTTTGGCTTGATTCGGTTGTGGGTGCAAAATAAGGCTATTTGGGCATCATCATTGCATCAAGGGAGGTCATTCCAACGAATTTTGACTATAGATACGTGTTGTCCCTAATTTTGCATTCCCCAAAATTGGGCAACCTTACGCATTTCCTAGTTAGGTTGATATGCGTTTTTCTCTAAGCGTGTCGATGTTCTGGCAAGAGTATTATTCAATGGAATCGGTCATCCTTTGATTTCTGGTTGTTTTATCTTCTGACTAAACATCAAGTCCTTTTCTTTCTTTGTTTTTCTCTTTTTTGCGTTTTGTCTTGCCGTCGTAGTCTTCTTGTTGTCGTCTTCCCGCTCAGTTCTAAACTCTTTTGGGTTTCTTTCGGGTAGGTCTTGTCAGTTAGGTTTTTAGGCAGTCTGCACTTCCTCGAGGAATCACCAGTAAAGTGGGCTTTTTCTTGTCAATCGCGTATAGTGAAAGTTTATTTTAT
>MU226605.1:366457-388874 GCA_018584345.1 Thuja plicata
GGCCTCATTGAATATAAAGTGACTTTTTAACCTTATAAATAATTATTAATAAAGTAATCACTTTATTAATAATTAAAATAACATAACTCCACAAATAATCATTATTTCTCAATTTTGTCTGAACCTGAGAGTTAACCATTATGTCCATTGTGCACCCAATTGCCTTACTAAAAATAGTAAGGGTCCCTCTCAAACATCCACTGACTTACTATAAATAGTAAGTCCCTGAAACTGAGCCAATTGACGAATGAGTTAATCATTGTGCATACCATGACTCTGGGTGCCCCTCTCAAAAATAGCTTTGACCATAATTTGACTTACTATAAATAGTAACTCCCAAACTGGAAGCTTTGTCAATGTTACCGCAACTCCATACTGCTAGCAAACGATCCAAGTGCCCTGCAAAAGATAGAAACTCTAACTTACCCAAAATAGAACCTTACTATAAATAGTTAGTGTGTCGATCTGACTCAAACGAAGAGAAATCCCAACATCACAGACCTCCAGAGTGGAAACTGACCACTGGCTCTGCCACACGACCCCCTCTATCATCCTGATTAGCCTACAAGGGTCCAAATATAGGCAAATCCCTCAAACTCCAATGCACATAAAAACGGGGACATTACAATTGTCTTAGGGTATCCATCGAATATAATATCTGGAGTAGACAATTGTGTATGCCAAGTAATGAGCTTTTTGGGTCAAATATATTTGTTTGAGCTTCCTCGAAATGGATACAAGATCGGGAGATTAAAGAGGTGAATTCAAAATTCATCAATGATTGTATTAGATGAATTAGTATAATAAAGACCAAATGGTGGATCGCGAGAGTATTGTTGAGAGAGGCTCATTCCTGAAAAAACACCATCTAAAAAGATTGATTCTACTAGAAAATGTTATCACCTCTATTAATTTGATTGTGAGTTTCACAAGTATAGTTCATCCATAAGATCAATTCATTAAGATTGTGTGTAAGGGTCTAAATCTGAGAAGGGATCATTACAGTGGTATCAGAGCATGATCCTGCCATCGTGCAGGGTAAAAGATAAAACAAGAAAGCAACCTATTCGATAGAAGAAATGGACAAGAAAATATTAAGTAAAGAAAATATACAAAGAAGGATTATAAGAAGGTTGCCCATATGGTGTTATGTGATTTGAGTAGACCACGAGCAGAAACATGATAAAAACTATAAGCAAATCTTAAGTATGTGAAGGACAGAAATAAAGGCGTACTACAACAGATATATTTAAGTATTTAAACAGAATTAAGAGATCTCTTTGATCTCAATTTTTTTAAAGTTTTCAAGGAAAGCTTGGGCTATACTATGAAGATTGTTGATATTTTGGCCTTTACGGCAAAAATCCTATGCCTTGGATAAAGACAAATATATATATGGAGTATATATTCTTCATTATAATTCCGATATATAAATAATAATATTAAATATAAGGAAATATTTAATAATTATTTGTTTATCAATAAATCGATTATATATATATGCTCAAATGTCTAATTGAGGAAATAATTAGACTGGGCCCAAAGTCGGCCTCTTTGGAAATTATATCCAAGTCGGCCCCTTGTGAAGGCACTCAAGTTGCATATAAAGGCAGATTGATTCTTGGGAGAGATCATATCAAAAACAGAACATGTGTTCTCTCCTTGGATTCGATTTGCATTCTCTAATAAGCGAAATTTGTCCTCCCTAATTGGTATGCGATCTGCTTCTCATAGGCAGCGAAATTGTTCCTAAAGCGGCTCAAACCTTGGCGTAAGGTCTGCTCTTGTTTGTGCAAATTCAGGCCAAAAGTGTTCTTGCCCTAAATCTGCCCTACATTGGCAAAATACCTCTGCATCTAAGATTCCGAATACATTTTGGAATGTGCGGCTATTTTTTTCCAAATCGGTGATTTCACTCTAGCACTTGGAGTGCGAATTAACTACAGAAAACTGCGTGCATTGAAGGGCTAATTCAGGGTGTAGCTCAAAGGCTAATTCAGATGGAATTCAAGGCATTCGAACAGCTAGAAGTCAAGCCCTAGGTGGGCTAAATCAGATTGCATCTAGAAGGGTCTCAAAGACAACATCAAAAGCAGATCTGAACTTCATTACCGGGTATGATCTATCCTTAATTGAAGTTTACTTTTCATCATCTTGTGCTTAGTTTTGTTTGATCTCTATAGATTGATCACCTTTCTTGTTGAAATCTGGAAAATAACAACATGGTATTAGAGCAATGGTTGAGTATAAGATCCATTTCAGATTTAGGAATTTCAGTCTAACTCCTTCAAAACTAAGGATGAAATACTATGGCAACCAGGGGTTTGGCTTAAACATAGTAAATTTGGTTTTATAAAAGTAGGGCTAAATTTTGCATTAAGGTTGATTATGCAAATTACCTTGGTTAGTTCAAATTACTCTAAGAGGGAGTCTAAGTTTTAGAGGGAGTTTATTCATGGGCTCACTTACCTCTCCTTCCTGCATGTGTGGATCATTCCCTATTGGATTGGCTTAGCTTAACAGCATATGGCATATTGTTTGGTTTATTGACTCAATAGCATATGTTACAATGATTAACTGATTCATTAACATAGGCTACATTGGCATATTATTATCAGCTGGCTCATTAATATTTGCATTGATTTAATTGACTGGCTCATGAATTGATTCATGCACTTGACTGGCTCATGGTTTGGTTCATGCACTTGGCCGGTTCATTGGTATTAGTACTTGCTCATTGGCTGGTTCATAAGTATTGGCATATGTTTCTATGTAGGAAACTACTTGGCTTTTACTTCTATGTGTGGTCACATCTCTTTTGCATAACACTTGGCTTATGTTAGCATACCCTTCTTCACTGTTATGGCTGAGTCTATATGTGACATATAGTTGAGACACATTGCTTTTGGTATAGGTGGATAATTGTTTCATGTATCACATTTATGTGTGAGAGCACACTTTATGTTGCCTTAACATATTTTACATTATGAAGACATACATAACCAATTATCTATCATTGACTGTTTATGTGAAGGAAGTACTTTGGTACATTGATAGCATTGGTTTGTGTTGGCCTTTACATTAGCATTGAACAATAATATAATCTAGTATGTATGAGGGAACTTACCTTCCTTTGCAAGCTGAGTCTATTGCATATTGAGAGAATTTTCTGCTATATGCACTGACATATATCTGTCTTGGACTTATTTACGGCTGATTATCTAATTCATGTATGAGTGGCAACATACTTGGCATACATTATGGGAAGCATACCTTGGCTTCACATTGGTATATGTTTTTGCACTGTACTGTTTTTCAAATGCTTTAGCAGCACTATTTCACATTAGATAATGCATTGGTTTACTTTTGCATATATGTGAACATGCCTGGTTGAATCATATTGCATACTTGTACTATGAGAGAACTACATTTGGATATACATATATGGATTCAGGTTCACATGATCTTATTGGTTGAGGGAGCCTTTTAGAGGGAGAATATAGGATCATCCAGAGGGAGTAGGTCTCCTTGAGTAATATATACCCTGGGGTAACTTAATTGTGGGTATGTGATTTAAGAGGGAGTTTAATTATGGGCTCACTTGCACCTAATTTTGTGTTATGAACTCCTTCCTTATGTCTTGTTGATCATATGTATGGGTAGGATCATACCTCATTGACTTGATCATCATAACTGGTTAGTTTTGATATATGATTGTATGTGTGGAACATACATAGTTGATTGGATCAGTTGGTTAGGAATGTCTAATTAGCATAACTAATTATCTGTTTAGCTGATTGACATAACTGATATTTTATTTTAAATGTATGAGGAGCATACTTCACATTATGTACATTGTGTTACATTTCTGTTATGTATGAATGGATGCATACTTCAGGTTGGCATTACATTGGCATCTGTTATGCTTCTGTTATGTATGAGGAGTATACCTTACATTATGTACAGCTACATTGACATATTTCTGTTATGTGGGTACATACCTTACTTTGACATATCTAACGTAGTTCTGGGAACATTCACAGCTGATTGTTAGCTAATTAACTATTTTAATGTATGGGCACATACATTGGTTTTATGTATGTTATAGGAACATACTTTATGTTGCTTGGGAGCATACTTTACATTGGCATATGTTATGTTTTACATTACCTTGCATGTGTTACATTTTACAATTGGCATATTTCTTGGAACATAGAGATAATGTTGTTGTATGCATGGGAGCATACGTTATATGGATATATGTTATCCTTTATATATGTGTGAATGTGTTTCTTTGTAGAGGGAACTATATTGCATCTTGCTATAATCACATGGCACCTGGTTATATTTTGGACTTATGTATGCCTATGGCTAAGACTTGTCTATGGATACTGGATGAATTATGCTTGTTCCATGAGAGAACTGCATTAGGATATTGGTTATTACATTTAGCTACCTAATATGATTGTATGGAGCATGTATGTACGAAGCATACTTTAGTGGCTTATTGTGTATGTATGGATCATACTTTCTTTTATGGTTGAGTCTATATTTATAGATTATAGCTGAGACTATATTACATGTGGTTCTATGTGTGAACACATTTTTCTTTGAACTTGAATCTTATGATTATAAGATCATATTGGTTACTCTTATACTTATGTGGATTCATGAGATAAGATTTTGATTATGAGATACATTTGGTATGTTTGATTCATTTACACTTGTGCATATGGCTAAGTTGTTTCTTATGAATTGGATACTTGGAGAATATCATGGATTTGATATTCCGCTCATGGATGAGGGATCCATTGTTGAGCATTTGGTGGACATCATAGACTTGATGTCTGGAGACCATTGCTCCGAGCATTTGGTGAATATCATGGACTTGATATTCGTTAGACCAATGCTCATGATATCATGGACTTGATATCTCATGGATCAGGGATCCACATCTGAGTAATTGGTGGACATCATGGACTTGATGTCGATATACCATTACTCCGAGCACTTGGTGAATATCATGGACTTGATATTCGTTAGACCAATGCTCTTAACATCATGGACTTGATGTTGGTTTGATGTCATGGACTTGACATTTCTTGAGTCTTGGTGACTCGTGGATTCAGTTATCCACAGATTGGATGGTATACATCATGGACTTGATGATACCATGAATATCATGGACTTGATATTCTATTGGCTGAGTCAAGGTGACTCGTGGATCTAGTTATCCACAAATTGATTGGTATACATCATGGACTTGATGTTACTTTGAATATCATAGATATTCTTGGATTTGAAAATAATCCACACTTTGGAACTTGGTGCTTGATGTTATCTTAATATCATGGACTTGATATTTTGCGGATCTGATCAATCCACGCTTGGTTGATAACATCATAGAGAAGTCAAGATAACTTGTGTTTGGAAAGTATCATGGACTTGATACTACCTTGAATATCATGGACTTGATATTCTTGGGTCGTGGAGACCAATGGATCTAGGAAATCCACATTTGGATGGTAAGCATCATATGATATGATGTTTCTCATATGAATATGAGATGTATAGTTGAGGAATAATGAAGAACATTTGTGTTCTCATTATATCTTGTAGATAGAAATCTACTATCATAGATGAGAGATCTATGGCATCATTGGATGAGGAATCCATTTTTGTGCTTTGAGTCACGGAGACTCGTGGATCGAGGAGATCCACATCCGGTAGGTAAACATCTTGTGATTTGATTTTACCATGGAAAGATGATTTTCATACGGATATAAAACCTATGGTTGGGAGTGATAATGAACATATGTGTTCTTATCAAAATTGGTAGAATGGAGATCTACCTTCATAGATATGAGATCTATGAAATCCATTTTGGTTATGTTTTGTGATGAAGAATCCATGAGTGGATCTTTGCCTCAAGTCCAAGAGGGAGTGTTGATATTTTGGCCTTTACAGCAAATATCCTCTGCCTTGGATAAAGACAAATATATATATGGAGTATATATTCTTCATTATAATTCTGATATATAAATAATAATATTAAATATAGGAAATATTTAATATTCATTGTTTATCAATAAATCGATTATATATATATGCTCAAATGTCTAATTGAGGAAATAATTAGACTGGGCCCAAAGTCGACCTCTTTGGAAATTATATCCAAGTCGGCCCCTTGTGAAGACACTCAAGTTGCATATAAAGGCAGATTGATTCTTGGGAGAGATCATATCAAAAACATAACACGTGTTCTCTCTCCTTGGATTCGATTTGCATTCTCTAATAAGAGAAATTTGTCCTCCCTAATTGGTATGCGATCTGCTTCTCATAGGCAGCGAAATTGTTCCTAAAGCGGCTCAAACCTTGGCGTAAGATCTGCTCTTGTTTGTGCAAATTCAGGCCAAAAGTGTTCTTGCCCTAAATCTGCCCTACATTGGCGAAATACCTCTGCATTTAAGACAGCGAATACATTTTGGAATGTGCGGCTATTTCTGTTCCAAATCGGCGATTTCACTCCAGCACTTGGAGTGCGAATTAACTACAGAAAATTGCGTGCATTGAAGGGCTAATTCAAGGTGTAGCTCAAAGGCTAATTCAGATTGAATTTAAGGCATTCGAACAGCTAGAAGTCAAGCCCTGGGTGGGCTAAATCAGATTGCATCTAGAAGGGTCTCAAAGACAACATCGAGAGCAGATCTGAACTTCATAACCGGGTATGATCTGTCCTTAATTGAAGTTTACTTTTCATCATCTTGTGCTTAGTTTTGTTTGATCTCTATAGATTGATCACATTCCTTGTTGAAATCTGGAAAATAACAACAAAGATAGGTTGAAAGCTTGATCAAAATCGCAAACTAGACTTTTAGTTGTATGTGGACCAAAACAAAGAATAATTATGATAGATGTATGTGTAATCTATAGCAAACTTAAGAAGAATTTATAAGCAAGTTGGAGGAATTCTGAATTCCTTGTAGCAGACTTGTGTTCAGACCTATAAAAGTTTCAAAAGGGAGGTTGTGCAGACAAAAAGGTAGATCCTATCAAACCGTGTCAAGGGCATTCTTAGTGAGTGCAAAGGACATTCTTAGTGAGTGTCGAGATTAATGTCGTTCTTAGTGAGTGCCAAGAATCAAGGACATTCTTAGTGAGTGTCAAACCAAATCAAGACATTCTTAGTGAGTGTCAAGGGCATTCTTAGTCAATGTCAGAGCAGATCAAGGCGTTCTTAGTAAGTGCCAAGATCCAGGACATTTTTAGTGAGTGTCAAGAATTGAGGACATTCTTAGTGAGTGTCAAGGCGTTCTTAGTGAATGCCAAGATCCAGGACATTCTTAGTGAGTGTCAAACCAGATCGAGACATTCCTAGTGAGTGTCAAGATCAGGGGCATTCTTAGTGAGTGCCAAGAATCTAGGACATTCTTAGTGAGTGTCAAACCAGATCAAAGGCGTTCTTAGTGAGTGCCAAGGTCAAGGACATTCTTAGTGAGTGTCAAATCAGATCAAGACATTCTTAGTGAGTGTCATGACCCATCCAGGAACAAGGCAACATCTAACAAGGTAGAAGATAAATGTGACAATAGATCAAGATATGTTCTATATTCTTAATTTTTAAAATTTTAAGTTGGATATATCCTTAGATTTGGTAAGTTTATATTTACGAATATACTCATTCTAATCTCAAGATGGAATATATACCTCATATGATCTTAGCAAATGTTCTCCCATTATGCATGATGCATGTTCAACCAAAATGGAATCAATAATGTTTCCTTCTACACAAATAGGTATAACACTAGTGGCTGGTCCACCAAGTGAGTGTCCATTATCATCATAGTTTTGAACCTTCAAAGGACTCTCTAAAAGAGGAAATTCATGAACCTCATGATGCAAACATAATGCCCAAACTGAATTTTCAGAATCATACCGCTTCTCTTGTTCACACATCATCATCATCATTTACTTGTTTGCTTACCTCAAGAAGATCTTCCTTTGCATGCTCAATTTGTATACATTCTTCTCTTGGAAGAAATAATGATCTAATGTATGATTCCCTTTGTTTCCTTGCATTGTCTAGCTGGTTGCTTCATTCCTTGACCTCTTGTAGGCGTTGTCTTGTCTTGCTTGGCCAAAAAACATCTTTGCCTTCTTAGCTCTTTGTAACCACCCATCACACATATCTTGTGCCATTTTAACATCTTCCATGGTATGATGTTGTAATATCCCCCCAGGCTATTTTCTCCAGACTTTTTAAACCATAATATTTTCTAGAAATTTTAACAATAAATTGCATGCAATTGAATTCAATTAATCTAACAATTTACAATGTAAAAGATTGGATAGAGATTCTGAAATGTAATATGAATATAGCATTTAAATCTTCAGTATAGTAACAACAAAATATCTGATCGTAGTCACAGACTTACAGTCAGATTGGATAACCAGAAGTAGGAATTTGAAGCACAAGGTGAGACACCTGAGTGATATCTCAAACAAACGATGGGTTTCCGTCCACTGCCTCCAAGCTCAAGGGTTTCCGTCCTCAAACCTACTGAAAGAATCCCAAGGGTTTCCGTCCTCAGGGAACTAGAAGTGTAACAAGGAGTTCTCAAAGCTCTACCAAAAGAAATGAATAAACCAAGCATGATCCAAAAAGAAGCCCAAGTTACCTTTTTATAATCCTCCAGTGAAGATTCCAAAAGTCTCTTGAAATTCCCTTTCCTTGTCCTTTCATTTTCCCTCTTTGAATTTTTAATTGAAATTGGAGGGAAATATGTAATAACCTGTACTAGAGTCAACCCAAACTTTGCTCTTGTTCAAACTGACATTTCCCTAAATAGTTTGCATATTTCCTTTGAAACATTTTAACAAATAGTTTCAATTTCTGATTTGTACTTAGTTGATGTTAAAATATCCTGAACAATCCTTCTTATTCATACTATATACAACTTTCACCAATATATAATAGCAGAACCTTTCAGCAACCAAGATATTTATTCATGGCAAATGATGATTTATTACAAAAGAAATGAACAAAAATATCTTAAACTAAAAAGGTGAAGTCTTGAACATACTGCATATGGACTTCAACACTCATTTATTTTCCAGAACAATTTCAGAATTTAACATATAATATGTTTTCCAGCAAACTTAAATAGAGATATTCATATGCACCTGTAACAGTGTTAGCTATTTCTGGAAGCCATGGTTACGTTGACATGCTAAGAGAATACACACAAGGAACATCCGTATTTCATCACACCGCAATATAGAGCCTACCCGTGCCTAGTTTCTTGTAATATCCCCACAGGATATATTCCCCAAATTTCTCAAAAGATATCTCAGAAATTTAAATAGATAATTTCATGTAGTAGATTTTAAATTATCCGGCAAATACCAGGAATATACCCAGATGAAAATATAATGTTAGAAATGTGTATTGCAACTAAATCTTCAGAGCAATGACAAAAATCCAATCGTAGTTACAGAAAATTACAGCAAGTTTGGATATCAGAAATATGAACCTGAAACACTATGTGAAACACCTGCATGATGTCTCCAACTAACAATGGGTTTCCGTTCATTGGCTCCAAGCTTGAGGGTTTCCATCCTCAAACCTGCTGAAAGTTGAAGCTTCCCAAAACTCTCCATGAGAGAAAAACAATCAAAATATAATCCAAGCATAATGCAAATGAGCTCTCTTTCTTTTTTTAAGCACAACTTGGTGACTCTTCACATTCCCTTCTCTGTTTCTTTATTTCCCTTTAAAATATCTTTTTTCCCGCTAAAATGAATAAAGTGCTCTTATAATAATAAAGTGACATAATAATATGAGCTTAAGTTTAATAGTCACTTTATTAATAAATCATTGAATCTTTAGGCATTAAAATTAGTGATCAGATGGACTCAGATTATCATGTGTGATAGCTCGTTGGAAAGGTCTCGGGGAGACGCTCCCAGTCCAACACTGAAATGCCAAGAATAATGAGCTCTGTTGACTTACTATAAATAGTAAGTATCTGAAAACCCTGTGGAAACAACTCTGATTGGCCTGAAACTGGAATTACCTAGGCCAATTCTCACTCTGAGGCCAATTCTCACTCTGATCCCTGCAAAGTTTGGTTAGCCCACGGGACTAAGGCAAAAATGGGCTAATGACACACCAAGATGAATGGGCCAGAAAAGGGGACATTACAGTCCTCCCTTCCAAAAGATTGCTTGCCCTCAAGCAATTTGCAATTGCATGCTTAAACCAAATACCTGGATCCCATATCACCCTCAAGAATGCTGCTCTACTAGACTACTGCTCTACTCTGATAAAAATAACATGCTTGGAATTGTGAGGTCGCTCATCAAACCCCCATTGAAGTAACGTACCAAGCAAGTCAATACCAGGATCCCAGACTATCATACTGTCATGATCGTTAGATATGAAGAAATAGGAACACCCCAAAAAGCTATCATCATTAAATAACTCTCTAACTACAAGTGATCTCCCAGGGGAGTGGATAACACCTACCATAGGGATGAAATAAAACATATCCGCCTAACCTAAGTTGTTGATGTAATGCATGACAACTCTCATAGGTCTGAAAACTCTAAGAGCGCTAAGCCATGATATGTATTTTGCCATGGTAACTCAAAAGAGACCCCCTCATACGTCATCCTGTCAACCATGATCCAAGTACCACTCCTGCAGTCAACTACTATAAACTTGTCATCAATTTTTTGCCTCCAAATGCTAGTGTAGGAAAAATGAGCATTCCAACACACCCAATTCACTGCAAGCACACAAGCTGATGTTATGAAGTGACCATAATGACTCAAATTATCCCAAATAGACATGAAGAATAATTGAGTTGTGCCCAAGAAATGCCCCACAACTAGTTGCACTGAGGTATACAAGTACTCTGAAGTCAACATCCACACTAGGAAGGAACTCGCACAACAGTAAACAATCTGAACTGCCACTGAATACATAGAAATTACAGGTAAGGTAGCAGCTGAAAATCATTTTCTTTAATCAAAACATATCTACCAACTATCCTCAACCCGTAAAAACTCATCTTCTGAACCAAAGAATCCATTCTGCTCACCTGTAGATCCAAATGTGAACTCATTTGTAGGTTGATCAGTAAGTGGGCAGTAGTATTAACGCTAGAAACTAATCCACTACTCCAATCATGTGACCATCCCTCATCACTAGGAATTGTACTTGGGTCCCAAATCATGCAGTCACTTTCATTCTCACCACTGGAATCGAAAAAAACTTCCGCATCTAACTCGAAGAGTGTTTTATCAAAGGTCCAATCAGCATCGACCTCAAACAAGAAATTGTCAACCAACTGAAAGTTATCCAACTCATAATGAAGTTTTGGCTGATCCAAAAATTTGTTACTTGATCTTTTGGGACAGCTATCCAAGTCATAAGTCTGTTGTATGCTATCAAGTTCCTTTATCACTTCCTGAAAAAACTCAGACCTTTCTTTGTCCTCCTGTTCCCTGTATTGATTAGTGGCAACAATCTGATTTGTCGCTTCCTAAAGAGCAATCTGTGTATGCTCTAATATTTCTCGTGTATCGTTAAGTTCCTTGATGAGCTTATTAACCTCACCTTCCTTTTCTTCCAATTTATCAACATATACTTCAGCAACCTTTAAAATATGATCCTTGTCTGACAGCAAACACATATATCTTATTTCTTAGATTCCAAGGCTGCTTTGACCACTTGCAAATCAGCAACAAAAGAATCACGTTCCATTCCCCTTTGCCTCTTTTCCATTTTAGCCTTCCTGTAGAGATCCTCAATGGTCTTGTGAGTGTCATCATAACACACTAAGGCTGCAACAATCTTATTTTTAGTAACTTTCAGCTGATTCTTCAAAGCATGCTTCTCATCAGTGTCATTTGAAAATGCATTTTCTGATTGGTCACCCAAATCACCATCATGCTTAAGTGAGTTGCTGCTATAAAGATCACATGATTCATCATACCCTTCACAGGTGTTATCAATGTCATCATACGGCTTCGTATCCCTATTTGATTGATCTGTATGCAAAGTCAAGGTTGTTGCTATGTCATCATTTTCTTCCAACATGCTCTCACATTGAGTAAGACTATCGTCAACGGAAAGTGTGTCAATTACAACCCCCATGTCGCCAATGTAGAGATTTGTATAACACATACGTTTAACAATAGCTGAATTCATCTCACCACCAATATCTGTGTTATTTTGTAGGGTCAAAGCTATGAAATTCTTATCTTCTTCATTGCTGGTCTGAATTTCTTTGGCTGCCTTATCTTCATTATAATCCCCACAAACATGATTAGGTGTCCAAGTATGCTGGCATGTGAAACAAATCTGCTCCCTTCTCATTTGGTTCTCGCTCATTTTCGGAGATCCTGCAACCTGTAAGCCCATTGATATTAGTTCATTTTCAGTCATGTGCTCCTTGAACCTTCCAATTTCATGTTCAACCAATCTTCTTGAGAACTTGTAAGCAATAGGGGATACAGCTTGTTCCTTCCTCCAAATGGCTGACAAGTCTAATTGCATTTGCTTGCATATTTCATCATTTTCATCAAGGATTAAGGACATCACAGTGTGCATGAAAGTCCTCACATTGTCTGGATGATGCTTCTGGATTTCAATTAAGAAGCATTGAAACATTTGAAGAATTAAATCATTACATTCAAGGTCAATCATAATGGAAAATGATCTGACCTTTGTCATAATTTATAAGATCTTAACCCTCTTAACAAAGGCAAGGCCTTTGTCATCATGTAACCCCTGAAAGCTTTTCACAATCAGCTGCAAAATCTTTCTCAGTACATCATCATTGTAGGGTGCTATAGGAGTTGTTATTAGCGTAATTTCTTTAAGACAAGAAGCAACTGCAAGTCTAACATCTTTATGTGGATGTTCCATAAACTTCTGCTGAACCAAAAGGAGCATTGAGGGCTGCCAAGCCCAATTAAGAAGCTTCCAATCTGCTTGGTCTACTTTGGACAAAAATGTTTCTAATTCCTGCAACTTAGGGAGAACACCATCTAAAAATTTCATAGATCCCAATTGTAACCCAGTCACATAGAGCTGACTCATTTCTGCAAATCCCTAAGTTGATCACCATTAAATGTATCATTAAATTCTTGCGAGAAAAGATTTCTTTTCAGATTTTCCATTGTAATACCCTCAAATGGATATTTGCTAATTTTTCACCTTTCCACTCTGAGGTATTTCGTCAAACAACTTGCTTACTTCTGAAGTTGTGAGTTTTTATTTGTTTGCAGCAAGTCGGTTCAGTTTATACAGATTTCATACCACAGAGCTCACAAAATTCAAATATTTATTCTCAGAAATCAGTTTCCTCCAATAACAGTGATAACCAAAATATCAAATGTATTTTTTAGAGTTTTAGTCAATACACATATTGGGAATGACAACTGCAAACCTGGTTTAGATGTATGCATCTAGATTCTAGCCACCCAGTGGAGTATTCAACACCAGTGTTCACTTCCAGGAAAAAGTGTATGAAAGCTAGTAGGAGTACCTCATGTATGGACTGCCTGTGGATGCTCACTTCCACTCGCAATCTGTTGTTTGATAAAAAACAAATGTACTAGGGAACTTGCACATTACAGAACAAATCACAAATGTTCCCAGCTGCTGCAAATATCAGTCCATTAGCATATATGACAATTTTAGGAATGAGGCAAGATGAATTCACAACCATAGTCGACCAACACATGATGTTTCTTCAGCGTCCAGAATGTTTGCAGACAATCTTAACGTTTTTGTTTGTTATCACCAAACTTCTCTGGAAATCGGTCCCTTGGTATGCACACACAAACAAGGATGCCAAAAAAATCCTTCCTTCACATGGACAAGAGACAAGAAAGACTGGAGCCGTTTTCAAACTTTTGAACTTCCTACCACAATTGTAAATATAAGATTCGCTCAATAGGTAAGTCCAACTATATTTGGCATTCCCGATATATCACTGTTAATTCGAAATCGCCACTGGATTCGTGCGGCTTCTTTAATCACTATACCCAAACTTTAAATGACATGGACAGAGGAAACACAAGCCAAGGAAGATTCTCTTGAGCTCACAAAACACCAAATATTGCTGAAATATTAAGCCGTTTCAACTTTTGATGTTCTCGTGTCTGCTAAGTTTGAATTTCTTCGAGAGATGACAATGAAATTTCCGACTCCTCAATTACCTTGATGATTCAAATGGATAGCATAAATAATGTTCGATGATTCCCAGCCAATATGAATAAGCCACTGTATTTGTGTTTATATCTCAAAACTTCTCTTTAGAACTTTGCTGAAACTGCCCAGTCTGAAAACACACGTACAAATATCTCTAGCCCACTTTACACGTGAGTTCAATACTAATCGATCAATCATACTACCCAATGTTGTCTGGTATTATTGACACAGTACTGGGAACCACTGTGATCTTGTAATGGCGATGATTCAATTTAGAAAGCCTAATGAAATAATATGCTCCCCTGCTTAATACAATCATCAACTTTAAAGTATCCATCCAAATATATCACACCTCCTATAAGGTCTTCGGCATGGAACTGTCACGATTTAATAGTTTTCGCCCAAATACAGATAATTTATTAAAAGTGAAAGCCTGCAACTATAGTTTGACGTCACAATATATAAATATTTCTCAAATGCCCTTTGAATAGTCTACTAAAACCTGATAATAATATGATTGCCAACCTTTACAATCATAATAATGAAATATTTCATCTGCTCTTCAGAACCTCATGCAAGCGATAATAAAATGTCCTCCAACTTAAGATAAAATACTTCAAATAATAAATTGACAATCTCCGCAGATACTTCTCCCGACAATCTTTACTTGATACCAATGCGAACCTTAAAATAGTCCATTAAAATAAAGATGGGACCTGATAAAAAATCTTTTATTAAAATATTTGATCTTTATCCTGAGCACGACAATGTTAAATATTTGATCTGTACCTCCCTACGACAATTACATTTTAATTCATTTTCAATATAGCGAACTCTGACTATTCTGCAAATGACAGAATAATAAATCTTTGACAAAGCTCTTGAGAGGATATATAAATAAATACTTGAGAATGAAATATTCTAATCTTTGTTTCCTCACTGTCATGAAAATATTTCAGATCTATAAATGCCTTCATTCTATAAATTTGTTCTTTTGTCTCTCAAAAAAACCTCGCAGGCTGGCAGGATACACTGCTCTGATACCACTGTAATATCCCCGTAGGATATTTTCCCCAAATTTCTCAAAAGATATCTAAGAAATTTAAACAGATAATTTCATGCAGTAGATTTGAAATTATCTAGCAAATACCAGGAAAATACCCAGATGAAAATAGAATCTCAGAATTGTGTATTGCAACAAAATCTTCAGAACAATGACAAAAATCCAATCGTAGTTACATAAAATTACAGCAAGATTGGATATCAGAAATATGAACCTGAAACACTATGTGAAGCAGCTACACGATGTCCCCAACTGACAATGGGTTTCCGTCCGCTACCTCCAAGCTCAAGGGTTTCTGTCCTCAAACCTACTGAAAGCTGAAGCTTCCTAGAACTCTCCAAGAGAAAAATAATCAAAACATAATCCAAGTATAATGCAAATGAACTCTCTTCTTCTAAGCACAACTTGGTGACTTCACATTCCCTTCTTTGTTTCTTTATTTCCCTTTAAAATATCCTTTTTCCCGCTAAAATGAATAAAGTTCTCTTATAATAATAAAGTGCCATATAATAATAGGAGCTTAAGTTTAATAATCACTTTATTAATAAATCATTGAATCTTCAGGTATTAAAATTTCTGATCAGATGGACTTGGATTGTTGTGTGATAGCTCGTTGGAAAGGACTTGACGAGACGCTTCCAGTCCAACAGTGAAATGCCAAGAATACTGAGCTCTGCTGACTTACTATAAATAGTAAGTATCTGGAAACCCTGCGGAAACAACTCTGATTGGCTTGAAACTGGAATTACCTAGGTCAATTCTCACTCCGATCCGTGCAATGTCTGGTTAGCCCACGAGACTAAGGCAAAAATGGGCTAACGACACATAAAGATGAATGGGCCAGAAAAGGGGACATTACATTTCTTCCTTATAACATGTCTTCACCACATTTAGTCAAAGCCAGTGAAAAATCAGAATAATCGTCCGCCAAACTTAGAGAGATAGGTGCCCGATGACAATATTTACCAAATTATTGGTTACTTCTCATGACAGAGTACTAGCCCAGCGGTATGGAGTGGAAATTGTTTAACACATAACCCGACACTTAGAAGTGATTCCGAAGATAGTCTCAAGCTCCTTAATATTTGCGGCAGAAGATTTCATTACCATCAAACAATACTAATTATTTTCATCGAACTTTAGGCATGATAGTATTATGGCCGGTATCTTCAGAATTCACGGCAATGAGATTTCACCAATTCCTCTTAAATCCACAGGAAATTATTTAATCCAAATTCAAATACTACTCTTTATTAAAAGGGCCCCACTTTATAGTATTTTGCTTTACAATAGTCTTTCAACAAATAATACGATCACTCAATAAATACTCACAGCACAAAATATTTGGAATCAATTTTAACAGCAAATATTTAATTTCAACTATGGTCCTATTTAATAAAATCAAAGATATTTTTGGAACCATTAAAGGAAGTTCTATTCATGGAAAATATTGAATATTTTAATTGACGGCAATAGAACCATTAAAAATTCATCATTGATACTTCTTTACCAGAATAATAATCATTTCTTCCCAGACTAAATATTTTATTCTGAAAATGTAATGAAATAAGTACCTCTGCAACAAAGTAATCTTTCTCCATTGGAATTCATAAACTCCATTGATAGCCCAACTGAAGAATCTGAGTAATTCTTCCAAGTCTACTTAGGACAGATCTTTCACTGTCAAAAGCAATATTCCCAGGCATTCATTTGCCGAGAACCAATTTGAGAGAACTTCTCAAATCAATAAAATAAATTATCAAATTCTCCAAAACATGTCCGTCACTTCTCCCGAGAATCTTATATAGCCAATGCTTTCAGTTACATTCCCGTACAATTAATATTTTAATTAATTAATCTTCTAAAGTTTTAAATAATTATTTAATATTTATCATTTATTTGATAAAAATATTATTAAATATAATATTTTTAAACTTTAGAAATTAATTCATCTTTCAAACATTTTCAAATGGAGACATTACAAAATAATTATAAGTGACTTTTATTTTACAAATCCTTGTTGACAGAAAGTCACTTAATTGCTTTATTAAATAATTAAATTAAGTTCTCATTAAATTTGATATAGATCGACAATTTAAAATTTAATTATTTAATTGAATTTTCGAATGTTCCAAAATGGGGGCATTAGAGTCCTCCCTTCCTAGAGATTGCTTATCCTCAAGCAATCTGCACTTGCATGCTGAAACCAAATGCCTTAGTCCCGTATCAACCTCAAGAATGTTCTGATATAAACAACATGCTCGGAATTGTGAAGCCACTCATAAAAATCCCACTGAAGTAATGCACTAAACATGCCAATGCCAGGATCCCAAATAACTTCACGCGCATAATCAGTCAAGTTGGCTTGCAAGGTGCTGCCACCATGAATAATAACATCCTCAATCCAATTGAGAACCTCTTTGCAGCTGAAACCATAGATTCCTCTAACGCCAGATGATGATGAGAGATCATCATTATGCCAGCCTCTATCAGGGAGGAGACGATCCAAATCTCTCCAACTCTTCCAATTAGCTTTTGTAGGTAAACGCCTCTCAACA
Source organism: Thuja plicata (assembly GCA_018584345.1). Taxonomy (NCBI): domain Eukaryota; kingdom Viridiplantae; phylum Streptophyta; class Pinopsida; order Cupressales; family Cupressaceae; genus Thuja; species Thuja plicata. Next base: position 384,306 of record MU226605.1, read on the forward strand.
AAACCAAACATGAAGACAGCCAACTCAGTAGTTCTTATGCGGTCAACAACTGAAACCATGTCATCAACAATTAACCTCCAAGTGAAGAATGACTGAGTTGTGCCTAAAGAATGTTCCCCAACTAGCTGCATTGTGTTGGCTGAATATTTTGCAAGTCACTAAGACTACAACTTGGCAAAATGTTTCTTTTAGGCAGCAATATGTGAGATTGCTCTCTCCTCTCAGCAATAGGGGATGCTCCCTTCTTACCGCAACTAGCTTCAAGTAAAACTGAACTGTATCATACACAATTCTCCTTGCTACAGTAATATCGGTGGCTCAAAGAATAACTTAAGAACAATCCTTTAAGACAACAGTTAATTTTATCTAAAGATGAAATAATATAAGAGCTCAAAGTCTCTTATCCTTACTTCAAATAATCACTCTAACTTCATATATACAAGAAATCTCAAAGTCTTCCCTTGAACACCCTCTAATTGATTTAAGATTCCAACACTGAAGCCCAAAGTCTTCAGCTTTGAAATGTTGCAGCCACTACTCTCTATAGTAACCCTGATCTTTTGAAGCACAAAGTCTTCAAAAAACTCGGATTAAAGGTGCTCTAATGATATAAACAAGATAACTATTTAATCTGAACAAGGATCAATGAACGCAACATAAGAATACATCCATTAATGGTCAAAACAACAACACAAAGTTTGTCAATCTCTATTCCTTTATTCAAATGCTCAACTCTTTTATAATGAAACACAAAGTTTTCAGAACTCAAGAGTTTTGCCTATAGTTTACTTGCACACAACAAAAGATAATATTTACAATGAACTCCCTCTCTTATATAGAAAAAAAAAGAGAGAAAAGTGGAGAAGAAAGGGGAAACCCTTAACCACTTTGACTTATTCTATCCTTATCCCTAACTAACTAACTTTGACTTATTCAATGTTGTAGGACCTAATGTACTTCCAGCATGATTACATGGAACAACTTTGCACGTGATACTATCACACGCAATTACATCTTGTTCTTACATTGCATGTAATCTGTCAATTACAAATTTACAAAATGCATAATGAAATATTCTAAGTGTCTGACAAGACACGACATCTATTTGCATCATCCCATATCGGTCTTCATGCTGCTATAGGCTGCCCCATGGTTGATATGCTCAAGTTTGGTGAAAGCATCTCTAACCAGAAAACATGAGCTTGCATATCGCTCTACATCATAATGGTGATCACCAGGAAGTATCTTTGTGTCTCTCTGTTTCAGTCTTGAAAGCATTCTATGTGCTCATTATTTTTAAGTAATAGCTTCGATATGATTGATATATATATATATATATATATATATATATATGCATATATATTTACATGTATATATATATATATATATATATATATATATATATTNTATATATATATATATATATATATATATATATATGCATATATATTTACATGTATATATATATATATATATATATATATATATATATTATTAGTATCGCTGATATCATACTCGATATACTTTACAAAGTAAAGTGAAACGGCTGTTATATCGACCGCGGTCGATGCATTGTATTATGCATAAGTTACGATAACTATCGTATGATAGTTATTGTAACACATATTAATGTGTTACGATAACTATCATACGATAGTTATCGTAGCAAAGTAAGGGATATGAACAACGATTAAACATTGGGTTATCGGGTTGTTATGATACCCGATGTCTATGTAAAGACATGGTTGTACGTGGCTTATGTCTCTACATAGACATGACTGTTAAGATATATACTTATACATCTTTATGTATGCTGCAGAAAAATATCAATTACAGTTTATATTACTACTACAACATACATAAAGAATTATATATGAATATATAATTCAGTCTGCATTCAGAATAAATAATTATATTTAATATAGCATATTAAATTCTCTCTATTAAAGATTTGCATTCCTAACATGGTATCAGAGCCTCTTTAGAGAAGAATTACATAAATTCTGAATTATATCGAATTACTGCAGAAATTCAAAAGGAATATTACAAATGGCCAATAGCATTAAAGTAGAAGACATACTTGAAGGCGCAACAAACTTCTTCTCATGGAAGATATGAATCCTGACATTACTTCAAGAACTCGAGTTAGATTCGTATGTTGAGGAAGATATAAAAATGTCTGAGGATGAACTTGATAAATCAACCTGGAAAAGGCATAACAACAAAGCAAAGAAAATAATAATCGATGTTGTTAAAGACCACATTCTTCCTTCCATAGCAAGATTAAAAACTGCCTATGAAGTATTTAAGACCATTCAAGAAACATATGAGATCAATAATACAAGCAGACTACTTACTCTCAAACAACAACTCTTGAATCTAAAGATGAACAAAGGGGAAACCATTACATCCTACTTTCTAAGAATTTCCGAATTAAAGGATCAACTATCTACCATTGGGAACAATGTTGACAATATGGAGTTAACATTAATTGCTCTTAGAGGTTTACCTATCTCATGGGAATCTTTTATTCAATGTATGACTGGCCGCCCTTCCCTACCTAAGTTTGATCAATTAAAGAATGATTGTACTCAAGAGGAATCCCGATTAATATCAAGAGGGATAGGATCAAATAAAGGAGGAGAGTTCCAAGCTCTACATGCTCACTCAAATTTCAAAAACAACAAAAGGGGGATAGGATCAAATAAAGGAGGAGAGATCCAAGCTCTACATGCTCACTCAAATTTCAAAAACAACAAAAAGAAGTTCAAACATAAGAAGGGAAACCATAACCAAAATCACAAAACCAGAGACTTCTCCAAAGTGCAGTGCTATAAATGTGATAAACTTGGACATACACACAGGTTCTGTCCAGAGAAAAAAAAATTCAAGCTGCAATAGCCGAAACCAAAGGAGCAGAGATATCTTTATTCTTCTTGGCCTTATCAAGTGAAGTAAACTCAAACAAAAACAATTGGATAATCGATAGCGGAGCATCAAGGCATATAATCGGATATAGAGATCAATTTGAAACCTTAGAAGAACACTCCTCTGAAGAAGTTACAATTGGAGACAACTCCACCTATCCAGCAAAAGGAATTGGCACCTGCTCAATCAAATTGAAATCAGGAGTAACTCTACAATTAAAAGATGTTCTCTTTGTACCTGGCATAAAAAGGAATCTGGTCTCTATTTCACTCTCAGTCGATCAAGGCTATCGTGTTACATTTCAGGAAGACAAAGTGTTATTATGGCCTAAGAACACTAACCTTCCATTTCAATAGGGTATAGGGATGGAAGCCTATGCAAATTATGTAATAGTCATCAAACAGCTTTATGTCATGAAGTATCAAATTCTAATCAACTATGGCATAGAAGATTAGGACACCTCGGATTTAGCACTCTTCCTTCCATAAGGAAAATCACTACAGACATACCTAATCTAAAATCTGATCATATTGGAACTTGTAAAGGATGTGCTCTAGGAAAAATTATCAAAAGATCGTTTTCTTCCAGTGAACGTAAAACCAAAGATTTACTAGAACTCATCCACACAGACTTATGTGGACCTATGTCAACTCTCTCACTAGGAGGATTTTCATATTATGTGATCTTCATTGACGACTACTCTAGAAAAACTTGGATCCAATTTCTTAAACTCAAAGAATCAAATGAAGTATTGTTAAAATTCAAAGAATTTAAAGCATTAGTGGAAAATCAAACTAGGAAGAAATTAAAAATTCTAAGATCAGACAACGAAGGTGAATACATCTCTGAAACCTTTAAAGATTTTTGCATTTCTGTTGGGATTAAGAGGGAGTATACTGTTCCTTATAATCCTCAACAGAATGGAATAGCAGAAAGAAAAATAGAACTATTATTGAAGTTGCCAAGGCTATGATGCATGATCAAAATCTTCATACCTCATTTTGGGCCGAAGCATGCAATACTGCCGTATACATTCAAAACAGATGTCCTCGCTCAATTTTAGAAAATGTTACACCTAAAGAAGTTTTCACAGGGAAGAAACCAGATCTAAGTCATCTAAGAATTTTCGGATGTCCAGTATATGTTCACATTCCTAAAGAGGAGAACCAAACTAGAACCCTCTGGGAAGAAAAGAATATTTGTTGGCTACAGTGAAACTACTAAAGGATACAGGATCTACATACCAGGACATAAATCTATTGATGTTAGTAGAGAAGTAAAATTTGAAGAAGACATTGCTCTCAAACTCTCCACACTCATAGAAGAAGGATTAAATGGGAATCAGAGGGAGAATATTCACGACACCGAGAATCAAAGGGAGAATATTCACGACACTGAGAACACAGTTCAAAATGATGAGAACTACATTGTTGAGAATCAACGAGAAAACAATATAGATGTTCCTCCATCCAATCTTAAAGAGGTTGAAATTCCTAACAACAAGAAAAAGCCATTATGGGCAAGAAAAATGTTTGAAGAAAATAATATTGAACCAGATGAGATGTTTAGAGAAAGTAAGAAAACGAGAAATCAGAAATGCTATCTTGCACTTATGGCTGAACTCACAAAATCCGAACCTCC
>MU226606.1:44649-56526 GCA_018584345.1 Thuja plicata
AAGACCGGTTGAAGCGGTTGCCTACAGGAACAACTTAAAATATGGATCAGTCAAGACTGGGATTAAAAGCCAATAAATGGTTTGTTCAAAGTGTATAGAGCTTCCTTTTTAAAAAAAACCAGATCAGGTCAAAGGCATCAATAGACCATTTGGAAAACTGAAGACTATAATATGTACCAGAGTATTCTTAGATATGTCCCTAGAATTAAAAAATGGCTAGATCCATTTTCTTGTAAATGAGGGAATGCCCTCATAAGTAAATGTAATATAATAATCTGGACCTCGGTCCTGGGCTAGACTAGAGGTTTTCTTCTCCGTTCTTTCCTACTAGTGCCCGTAATGAATGGAGACTATGTAAATTATAATTTATATTAATAAAATTTTAGCTACGACCTTTTACAGATCAAATATATATATATATATATATATATATATATATATATATATATATATATTGCCTCTTTTTTTTGCCCATTTTGAGCCCCCCAATATGAATGCACGTGATAGTGTATTACCCCTTCAGTGAAAAACCTGTGGATTTTTGTGAAGTGGATTGCAATGTAACATCTTCAATTCAAATTTGATGGATGGATTAGATAGACTTGGATTTCAAAATGAGGGAGGTAGCTTTGTATTTATACCTCTCCTAGCCATTTTGGGGCTCCAAAGCTGAAAGAGGCTAAGAAGGATTTGAAATCCTTCTCAAAATCAAAATACCAACCTTCAATTCAAATTTGGGCTCAAGTTAGCATGTAAGGGGTGCCTCCCAATGTAGGACATCTCGAGTTACCTTTTAGAAGGAAAAAAGGTTAAAATTTTAATCAGGGGTCAATTTTGATATGAGTATTCTAAAATTGTGCATCAAATCAAGGTAAGACGAAGAATAATAGGCATGGAAGCATTGGAAATTAAAAAGGGCCTAACTAAGGACCAAAAATGTAAGTGATTACAATTTCAATACTACATTTAGCCCCAACTTTAGTAGGAGTATAAATTTGAAGGCATTATATTTTTCCATTAGTATACACAAGGAAAAACATGATCTACACCATCGGTTTTCACTACACCGACAGACAGGGCACAGTACTACCCGATGCCAAGGTTAACCGACATTGCCAAGTTAAAAGCATCCTGACAAACACTATCCAGTATTACCCGATGACAAAAAGGTTAAAGGAACCCAATGAGTAACAATAGTGCAACCTGACGGAACAACAAAGAGAGGAACCCGACAGAAGAAGGGAACTGTTATGCCCTACATCCCCGTCCCTACATTTTGTGTGCAAAATGCGGGGTCCCCCTCTTTTTATTTTTGTTTGTTTTTGCTTGCGGCTTTGTCTGTCTTTCTTTCCCTTTTTTTTTTCTTTCTCCGGGGTTTTGTTCCCTGGTGTGGTGTTTTGTTTGTTTGGTTTTCGTCTCCGGGACTCCAGTCCCGGAGGTTGTCCTTCGTTGGGAACCGAACTCCAGACTCTGGGATTCTTTGCCACGATGTCCTTAAGGATATCATCGCAGGGAATCCCCAGGCCCGGGGTCCGGAGGTTTGCTTGTCCAGAGATTGCCGGAAGGAGGTGGATTACCTTTTTACCGTGGGTATAAATAGAACTTATCTATCAATTTCACATTTACCATGATTAAAACTTTCGAGCACTCAGAGCGATTTCAAAGCGATTAACAGAGCATTTGCAGAGAATTAGTGATAATCAATGCTTAACATTTCCAATCATTTTCAAGAAATTGCAAGTGCTTCGTGGTGGCGATTGTGACCATTTGACAAGTTGTAGTTGTTGCAGAGCTCCTGCGGTAACTCCTCCCTTTCCTCCACCTTCTGCATTCTCAGGTTGGTGTTTCCGTTTCCACCTTTCTATTTTCTTCTATTTTGTTTGGTTTCTTTTGTCTTGTTTGCTTTGTCGTCTGTTTTGTCTATTTTCTATTTTCTGGTTCTGCCACCCATTAGTGGGTTGGCTCTACCAGAGGTTTGTCTACCCTTTGTGCAGAAGTGGCTGGTCTGTCAGTTTTTAGATAGCTATTTTTGTCTCTGCCTTGTTTGGTTTTTTGCAGGCGTCGTTCCGCGTTATATATTTTTGAATATGTGTATAGTTGTATATAGTCTTTGTGTATCCCTTTGTCTAGTGTATATATTCCTTCGGCCTCCATGTATATCCTTCCAGGTGGCTTGAGAGGTGGTCAAGTTGCCTGTGTTACTGGTTTTCACCCATGAACTCGCTTCGGGGAAGAAAACCACTTGTTTGAAACTCGGCTCTCGACCGATTTTCATATAGGAAGTTTTCTCTCTCCTCCATAAAACCAGTCAGAACCTCATTTATGTCCCATGTGCACAATCAATTCCAGCCAAGTGGCCTTCACTTTTCGCGCGTTCAGACAGTTGGCTCCATCGTCATCGCCATAACTTCCATTTAATACCTACGCACGTGGGCTTGATGACTTGCCTTTTTACACGTCCTCACCAACGGTCACTTCTCCGTGCTTCAGGTCTCCTACCATCATCCATCCTGTGTCTTTACCAAGTGTGATAAAATCCCCAGACCTAGATGTTTAGTAAAAATCTTAAGTTTATGTGATGCGTTCGCTTTTCGGTTATCTTTGCATGGAACTAACTTTTCAGGAAAAGCAAACATCACGGTGGTAAGATCTCCGGACCCCAGAATATTTATTTTGATGAATGTGTTCTGACGGTCGCCTTGTCTCACAGGTTCCCAGAGTTCATTTCCTAAATATGTCTGAAGAATCCGCATCTTCTCCACCCAGAAGTCTGGAGCTACCTTCCGTAGAAGAAACTGCCCTAGAGAAGATGCCCTTGACTATGAAATTTGTAGAAGACAATGTCATCATGGGCTCAAAGATTGAGTCCAAGGTCAAACTTATCACTGATACCAGCATCGGAACATGGCTGGAGATGCAGGCCATGGTGAAAATAATGCAAATCCAGTGACAGGCTGGAGATCAGCTGGAAATCAACGTCGGGAACTCTGAAATCCTCAGGGCAGCTTGTTTCCCGTGCTCTGTGCAATCTCCAGAGCTTATTTTGACACTGGCCACAAACTACAATTCTTCTGTCCAGGCTGTTATGCTCGCGGCTACAGAACCAATGGGATACCCCACTCCTCTGGTATCCCTTGACCCAGTCACATTCTAGGCAAGCCTAGGAATCCCATAATTTGATAAGGCCTTGGTGGTTAAAAGGACTGATGCCTTGGCCCAGTTCACACAGCTGGAGGATGCTGCCTAGGTATATATGAATACCCACTAGCTCAAGGCCCCAAAGAGGGACCCTAAAAGAATGAAGATAGAAATTCCCCGCTCTAAGTTCAAAGAGAGCATCCAAATGGGAATGATAGCATTGGCCCAGGTCTTTGGGCAGCCCTCCGCCCAAGAGTTTACTCGATGGATGTATTATTTCCTCCTTGGCATCTCCACCAAGGGAGGATACTTTGACTGGGCGAAAATAATCTCCAACCATGTTGACTCCCAGTTCCAGCAGCTAAATAGGAAGAAGAAATTCTACATGTCTTCCTATGTTTTCTGGGCCCTGGCGCAGCAGAGGCCCCACGCCCACAACCTACTTACAGACGGCGTACTCGGGATTGGCCTAGGACAAAAGGCACTATGGGACTATTTCTCACAAGTTCAATGGGAGGCCAACTTCCCTAGTTTTTTCTGGGTAAATGATGCATTCATTTATTATCATCTGCTTACACCCACCCAGGACGCCAGATACCACCTGTCCTCTGAGGCAATGAATTTGGTTCATAGTTATGGATATTATTATATTCAATTCCAATAGCACACCTACATTAGGGTCACCGGCTTCTCTGGGAAACCTTACTTGTTGCCCAAACACTGTGGGGACAAGATCGTGCTCTTGGAGTATTGCAGGCAAATAATGGAGGTGCACGCTCTCTTTGCCCTAAAAAAGATACCCAACATTCCATTCCTGATCACCTGTGAGAATTACACATGCATCCTGGCTGCCACAAAAGAGGCAGACAATGAACTAAAAAGTTACAACCTACAGGAATTTTATTTAGCACGAAAAAATTTTGATCCGCACGGCAGGATTGCAACGGCACTGCCCCGGGCTTCTGAGCCCCATCATATCCATATGGAGGACTTCTGGGTAGATTTCCAAGATGATGTGGAGGTGTGGAGAAGACACTATGTCAGAATGACAGCCGACATGATGCAGAAATTGAAGCTCTAGAGGTTCCGCAAAACTTCTCAGATGCCGCCCCCACTACCGATCCCCAGTACAAGGCAAAGGGGATTGATACAAAGGCTCTTCCACCAGTAAACTAGGACATCCAGGAAGGGACCACAATTGAAGAATTCACTTGAGAGGTGGTTGAGCGAAGCCACACCTATTTTAAGAAGGTGTGCCCCGGGAGTACCCGCTGAGCAGCCCAACCGACGCTAAAATTAACTCCACAGTCGGTACCAAAATTGACCCTGGGGGCTGGGACTTCTTCGCAGGGAGCAGATAAGGGAAAAAGAATAGACATGACCCCTCCTACGTAAGAGGTCCCCATCATAGAGAAAATAAAACAATCAGTGGCAGCCTCCTAGCAGATGATGGAGCAATTAATAACGTGATTGGCCACTCCACCGCTCATGGCCAGACCACTTTGTCCCTCCTCCTCCCCGTCATTAGTAGCCTTAATGGTAAAGGCAATGGGGGTGGATCCCATGGAGGCGGCAGCAATAAGAGATGTGGGGCCACCTCTAGTTACCTAGAGAAAGAAGAAGCTTAGCAAAAATCCTAAGGCAGAGCCAGAGCTGGGAACATCCCGACCCCAACAAGTGGAAATCCTCTCTTCCAGTTCCCCAGAGCCGAAGAAGGAAGTGGAGCCTACAAAAGTCCCGGCCAGTCCCCCTACGCAAGAAGAATTTGATGATGTATTTGCAATCGACGAGTTCAGAAAATTGTAGGGGGACAATACCCAAACAAGGACAGAGGTCCCGGGGGCAGAACAAGAGGCTACAAAGAAAGAAGATATCAAACAAGAGCCTGCACAGGAACAAGAGCAGCAGATAGAAGAGAAAGAGCCTGAGTCAGAGATTGCCTCAGGGGCTCAAGTGATGCAAGGTCCGGGAGTAGACCAACAAGAATAAGGTGAACAAATGGCATCCGCTGGGGGAACCGGACCTTCGGGAATAACCGTAACCCCAACCACCACGTTCCAGGGGCCACTCCCGGGAGCAACCTTTAGGCAGGTGATTACATCAGCCTAAACTCTAAATCTCAGCCCAACACCTCCCCTACTGCCAAAAGAGGTGCCAATAGAGGAAGAAGCCTCGACAGTAGAAGAAGAGCAACAGGAAGAGCAGCTTGAAGAAATCCCTAAGGAAGCCTACCAAAGTCCAGACCCAGTAATAGATACAGAGGACAAGGCTGAGGAGATGGAGGTTGATGAAGAGAATGTTGCTGCAAAAGAAGTAGATGTGGGGAGAGGGACAGACGAGGTTCATGCCACTGAAGAGAAAAAACCACAAAACACTGGGGAAGAATCAAGGGAACAAATTCTAGCAGGAAGGCCACCCCTACCACCTCAATAGCTGATAGAAAGAAGGAAAAGAAAAGCTCAGTCCACTCCCGTGACTCCTCTCTCCCTGGATGAAATGATGGCCCAATTCCAGGCCCCGCCAAAGGCCAAGAAAGCCTAGACAATTCATACTCTTCAAACTGGGCCGGGCGGAGAAACAGTTATTGTTGTGGCAACACCTCCACCAGACGCCGATGAAGAAACCGCAATTCCCGGGGACTATAATGTTGCAGAGGTATCACTGAGAAAAAGGGGAAAGCAAGGTGAGGTAGAATTGCTGAAGGAGGCAACGAGGGCAGTGGAAGCCCGATATGAAAAGGAAGCCCAAAGGATCAAAGCAGAAAAGGAAAAGAATGCAAACCTTATGGGGCTGCTCACTGAGCTGGCTCGACCCATCAATGCCACTCCTCTAGAGGCCTCCACCTCTAAAGATCTACTACAGAGTGACATAGATTCCTTGCGAGTAATTAAGAAGAAAGCCCAGGCAGTGGACGAGTGGGTCGCCCTGCAGATAGGAAACAAATGATGTTTCCTGGTGTACAGCCTCCCAGATTTATACACGGCCCGACAGGTCATTCACCAGGCGGAGACTCTTATTGACCTATGGGAGGGTGATACCGAGAATTACCAGGCATGAAAGGTGGAGCTTGAAGAACTCCTTACCCTGGGAGAAGATATGATTTCTGAATCTGGAATTCTGGGGGATGAATCATTTGATTTTGTGAGAACCCAGCACTCTAGACTTGACCTCACATTAGAGGTGATCAAGCAATTGGTAGGGTCTCTACAAGATAAGGTTAACACCATGAAATATTCTTTCAATTTGTATAAGTCTTTTGTAATAAAGACTTTTAGGGCTAATCCCCTTAGCACAGATACATGTACCCCTGAAGATTTAGTTTTGGGGAGTTTTGATGAAATAATAAAGTCCCGGTATCAATCTCTGGAGGGGATAGATGGGGCCCAGATGGAAAAGTTAACTCACATGATACTTAGTGGTCATGATGCGACAAGAATGGCCAATGAGTTTAAAGAGAATGTTCTAGACCTAGGGGAACAAATTGAAGTGGCCAAGTACCGAAGAGCCAGCCTAAAAGATATAGATGAAGATGGCATTTCCTACCTCCTCCAGGCTTTCAATGATAATAAGCAACCTTGAGTTTTCTCCAGAGGCCGGGGAGAACTCGAGCGTTAGGTATTCTTTATTATTTTTGGGACGTAAGTTCCCAGATCTCGAAGTCCCAAATCTAAAAATTTTGTATTGTTTCAAGTGATCCATGTCCCGGTCCCCAAGGCCGACCGGTCACTTTCAGAAGCAGTTAATAAAGGCTGTCAGAAGGTGGTTGGCTACATCAAGGGGCGTCGACTCAACATTTGGTTTTTTGACAGGATGGTCTTCTCGAGGTACCACTCAAAAGTACACCTGGCACATTGGAGATAGGGCACCACATTTCCCATTTATGAGGCATGTAGCCTCGATCCCCAGGGGACCTACTTTCTTCTTTCTCCGTCCTGGCTCTTTTCTCGACGCTGATTCTTCCACTGTATATTCTTGTCTTATTCTTTTGACATGGTAGACCTATTCTATCTCAAGGTCTTTTGTAGGGTGGTGTAGGTAGTACCGGCCCCCAGATATTGTATTTTATTAAAACATGATGTAAAATAGGGTTAGGGTTAGAAGAGAGTTGTATAAATAGCCAGACCAGCCCATTTTCAAGGGTCGACAAAATTGATGATTTTATTGTCCATAGTAATAGAAAAGTGATTTCTCATTTTAGTTGTAGAGCTCAATGCTCCATTGTTCTATTTCAATAGTTAGATGCTCCCCTGGAGCCACCATTGTATCACGCACCAGTGCTTGCTAGAAGAGACATTAATAAAGAAGGAAAAATTCTTTGCAATGACGTTGTTGGCATTCCTGCTTCTGAGTTAATGGTATTTCATGCTTTATGTTCTTTATGTCTTCTACTCTGAGATGTTAAAGTAGATTAACAACCTCTTTTCCCTCGCTACTGATGAAATTCTAACTGATGATTGTGTATTTCTTCGGTATTTAGTGTAGTATGTCAGAGTATTATTGATGTTCTAAATGTTTAAACATGACTATAGTTAGATGAAGTGTTTCTAACCCTACAAGATCTTTTTTATTTTATTTGCTAAGTGTAGAATGATAGGGGAAACCTTACTTTATTTGAATCTCCGGAGGTAATGAGTTGAAGAAACCAGCTATCCCCCTCGAAAATAGTCACTTCTCCCAACCGAGCCCCGCATCGTCATGACCCGACACCCAGGTGCTTGAAGACCTGGGGAACATAATTTCCCCGGACAACCTTTGCAGGTGAAGTTGGCCGGTATCCCCGGAACCCAGTGACAACTTATGACTGTTGGCGGACCCGGTTAGCAAAACCCTGTCAACAGAAATTGGCACTAGAGGGAGCAGATGAACTCATCCCCTTCTAGAGATTCTGATTTTACACCTCCTGAGGGTTTCTCGAGTTATAGTTTTAAGAGGCAAGCCTTCAGCGGGATTGGGTCTTTCTCCCTAGTGAAATTTGAAAGAGTCCTTAGGTCTGCCCCGAACCATGGAAGGTTTGTCAAACTGGAGCCTCCTGCTCGAAAGAAACGGACCTCGAAAATCATACTAGCCACTATTGTCTGGGGGTTTAGCATACCTCAGAATACCCAAACTTCTCAGGAAATCCCGGGAACTAGTGCCCAAACTACCCAACATATAGTTCCCCCAATGGCCGTGTATTTTAGAAACATCGGGTCCCCAATGGGAACTTTTCCGAGTGCAATCAACGACTTACCTTCTCACCCAGAGAAGATCTGCCCACGATATGAGCACTTAGGCTCACGAACCGCAGAAGAGAATTTACAGGCATACAAAGATGCCATGAACCGACACCAGATCCAACATGAAGATGTTGTGACTCGGATGTTTCCCTTGTCTCTAGGGCAAGGTGAGTTAAACTGGTACCTTAACCTTCCCGCCAACTCCATAAACAGTTGGTAGGACATGGAGGATGCCTTCTTGGCTGCCTTTCGCATGTATGTGGACCCAGCCTGGTCCCATAGCCAGTTCATCTCCATCAAGAAGGAACCCAATGAACCTCTTGCAACATTCAACCATAGGTTCCAGCGCGCCCTGAAGTGGTGCACGGGCCCTTTTATTCCATCCCCAGAAGTAACCATACAAACCTATCTTAACACGATGGACCCCTTCGTTGCCACTCTCCTTTGGAGAAAAACCATTGCGGGCGACCGGGACACCTTGGCAAAAGTCTATAACCTAGCTTTAGAAATATCTCATGGTCTCAAAAAATCCCCGGGCGAGATTGGGCAGAGCACGCCCTTCAACATGATCCCTGACAGAATTGCATATGTCGGGGGATACAACCCCAATCTGGCAATGGGTGCCCCCTCTATGACAATGAATCCTCCACCACCCCTGATAGACCAACATGCCCGGTATGTTTACCCAATGTAGACCCAGACGGTGCCAGGTCTGGAAGCTTTTCCTTGGAATCAGTCGCAGCAGGCACAACAGTCTCAGACACAACCATCTGGAGTGCCCTTCTTTCAGTCGTCCGCGACTAGAGGATTGTTTCCCTCGACTCTGGCTAATACTGCTACCTTCCCGGGAAGCCAACAACAACAACAACCATCACATTGTGACACCAACACTTAGTTGACCGCCGAGGTTGAATCCCTCCGGTGAATGTTGTCCACCTTGACTATGGACATGGGCCAACTGAAGGCGGGGTCCTACGCACCCCAGAATTCAAATTCCCAGAGAGGAAACATTTTCTTCGGCCAACGAAACAACAACGCCGGAGGAAGAAACTTCAACAACAGGTCTAGGCCCAATCAATAGTAATGGAATAATAACACGAACACCAGAGGCCCGCCTCTGAACTAAAATGCCAACCAAAGTGGTGCTGGACCATCACATTTCACACCAGTTGCAGACTTCCAACCCATGACTAATTGGTGTAGGTTGCATGACACGGGTTCACACAATGAGGTGAATTGTGCCACCTTGGAGAAGGTCATCATAATCTCCCAGCTAGACAGGCAGCAGTCGCATGATACTACTCCTCCAGAACCCCCTGTCCAAGAGCCAACCCACAGTGCCTTCACCTGTGATACCATCTTCTTTGAAACTTTCAGGGAAGATGAAGAGGAATCCGAATTGCAGGGATTCTTTGATGTATCCATCCTGCCCTCCGAGGCCAACGCCTTTACTAACCCGTAGACTCCATATAATACTCAGAGTCAGGTTGGTAAAGGACCAACTTACATGCCCACACCTCCTATCAAAGACACTCCTCCTCCCCAGAATAGCATGACTGACCGACCCGCTCCTCCAAGAGGTCCTAGCTCTAACCAAGCAAAAGAGCTCGCCGAGGGAGATCACCAGTTCTTGGGAGGAAGATTTGACATTATGAAGGCGTTAGAGTAGACCACCACCTCCATGACCTTGATGGAGGTTTTTCTAAACTGTCCTGATCAGAAGAAGTCTCTTCTGAAGCTCTTGGGAAACCCAGAAGCCGTCAGTCGCCCGCCCAAGACTGTCTCGTTCGAAGATGCTAATGCGACCCTCTTCCGGGGAAACAATGAGGATCCTCCCTTCCTATTAGGCCTGAATATCCAAGGCAAAAATATACACAACTGCTTAGTAGACTCTGGAGCTTCAGGTAACATCATGCCCTTGTCCATTTGTCAGAAGCTCGGGTTCCATCTCACCCTGTCTAATAGCGTAGTGATCCAGCTGGATAAGACTTTTGTAAAAATGGTGGGAGAATTGAAGAACATTTAGATACAGCTTATCCAAGACCCTAGGATAGCCAACATAATTGACATCCAAGTGGTGGACATCCCAGAAACTTATGGGATGTTATTAAGTCTGAATTGGTCTAAGTCCTTGAATGGATACTTTTCGACCGACTTCACCCATTTATGGCTTCCATGGGAAGGAGAGTCCAATAAGATCCAGGTCGAAAGTGAACCCCAGATGAAATAGGCCCTTACCGAGGTTGGAAGGGTCAATGAGGTCTTTTTCTCTGAGACTTCCTTGGGGGTGTATCGACCCTTTGAAATCTTAACATTCAATTTCATCCCCGGAGAGGATCCCGCCGTGCTGTAGAGAGCCCAGGACCTAGAAGAAAAGATGAGAGTTGAGGTTGACTCTCAAGGTGCCATAGCAACCCTTGCTACACTCCTTTCTGGCACTTGGTGTCGAGTACATGACTAGAAACATTCAGAACTCGAGTGTGGGCCATGTCTTTCGATCGCTAACCGACACTTCGATACCTTCCGGAATAAACAACATGCAACTGATTCCCCGAGGCCCAGCGTTCCTACGGAATGCACTCCTTTGGTGCCATCTCCCTGGGAATCCCAAATCCAAACACCTACGGAGGTAAATTCTACCCTCACGCCGGTAGTTCGGGAGGGAACCCCCAAGTCCCCCAACAATAGTCCAAAGACTACTCCCCTTCCCCAGCCCCAGATTACGAACAATGACTTATGGACCCTCAAGTTCAATGGGTCCCGATCCAAACAAGGTTGCGGGGCTGGGGTAGAACTAATCAACCTGCAAGGGAAGTCCTTCCTCACATCCTACAGACTACAGTTTAACTGTATAAACAATGTTATAGAGTACGAGGATTTGGTCCTTGAACTCTTATTTGCGTTAAGGAAAGGTATCACCCGCCTCCGGGCTCTGGGTGATTCAGAGTTGGTTGTTAAACAAGTCCGGATTCAATACACATGTCATGACAAAAGGCTGGCCGCATATCGCAACTGGGCTTGGAGCCTTATTGAAGATTTTGATGCCTTCGGCATTGACCTCATTCCCCGGCAACGGAACTATGTCCCGGATGCCCTCGCCATTTTCGCCAGCACACTTGAGCCAATAGATGGCTCGAAACTCCAGAGATTTTTAGTTGAGATGGTCCCCACCCCGTCCATTCTAGATAATGTCACCCACTTTCAGGTTTTTGAGGACGATCAACATATCCTGACCTTCATGGCGAATGTTGGTGTCTTTGAAAACAAGATAGTGGAAGAATGAGACCATGACGATACTGGACAGGGTGATGAAGATGATGGGATCATGGACCTGTAACACCCCAAAATTGGCATCTTGCAACCCTAACCAATTTTGTTGCATTTTTCATTCTTCTCAATCATCAAAGTCCTATTGTACTAGGCAATTCTGAGTTTTCACTGACTCTACTCGACCTGAGTGTCAAATGCAGAAAATCCTAAATCTGTATTAATCATACATCATATTTAATTCTTAAATATCTAT